>ML784142.1:924286-967617 GCA_009831015.1 Picea engelmannii | reverse complement strand
ATTGGGAGGCAGTAAAGTGGATTCTCAGGTATTTGAGAGGTACTACTACTCATGCATTATGTTTTGGAGGTTCAGACACTTTTCTACAGGGATATGTTGATTCAGATATGGCAAGTGATAAAGACAGTAGGAGGAGCACCACAGGGTATGTTTTTACTATAGGTGGAACAAAAATAAGTTGGATTTTGAAACTACAAAAGGTTGTTGCACTTTCAACAACAGAGGCAAAGTATGTTGCTGCTACAGAGGCTAGTAAAGAGATGATTTGGTTAGAGAGGTTTATGGAGGAATTAGGAAAGAAGCAGGAGAACAACAGGTTGTACTATGACAATCAGAGTGCCATTCACCTTGCAAAGAACTCAGCCTTCCATTTGAATACTAAGCATATATAGTTGAGGTACCACTTCATATGATCCGCCTTGGAAGATGGACATTTGAAGTTGGAAAAGATACACACTAGCCAGAATCTTGCAGACATGTTAAAAAAGGGAGTAACCAGGGAGAAACTGAGTTCCTGCTCAATTTCAGTTGGTCTTCAAGAATGAATATGAAGATGAGAAATTTTCCAGGTCCAAGAAGGTTCAGAGTCCAGCATATACAACAGCAGTGGAGTTGTTGAGATCAGTCTCCAAGTGGGATATTGTTGGTTGTGGAGCTTGAGTATCTTCCTGATTCAGAGGTCCTTGCTTTCAACCATGTTTATACCCCATGAAGTATTTACACCCCAGAAGTATGTACGCTCTTCCATGCGGGGGAATGCAAAGGGGGGGTACCCCATCTGTGGGGCCCAGGGGGACTATCCCCTTGGCTGGGGGGTCTGGGGGCAATCGGGGGTTTGGGGGCGAATCCCCCGAAGGAAAAATTGCCTTGTAAATGTATATTGTAATTTCATTGTAAATCTGGACCGTTCATTATAAGGTCGCAGATCTAACAGTAGAGATTATGTTAGGGTTTTTTTCCCTAGAAGGCAATCCTCTTTTATGAGGGAAATGTATTGCGACTATGGTTGATAGTGAATATTATATTATGAGATAGGAGACTGTGAGAGAAATAAGAGGAAGTTACAGCGGATTTGTTGTAGGTTGTATCCCTTCATATGATGGATAATAATAAAGGAAGGACCTGGCAATTTCTATGGTGGATGTAGCCCACACTGGGTGAACCATGTAAATCTGTGTCTCTATTGTATTATGTATCTTCTATGTTTTGTTTCCACATTTGTTTTATTTTATTGCTCCACAGTCTTGTTTTTCCAACAGAAACTCCTCGATCTCCTGCTCGCATAATTGTTCATCATCAGATGTGCAGGGTTTCTTGTATCTTGTTTCTTCATTTGCCACTGGAGGAGTAATTAAACTTTGAGCTACTGTCAAGATATCCTCTTCAAGAGAAGAGGAGATCCTAAATTTTGCTAGGATCTAAGTAAGTTGTTCCAAGCTTATACTCATTGTTAAACCATATTGAAAAAGGAGAATGATTTATCATCAAAAGACTTGAATTTTTAAAACTAAGAAATTAAAACTATTTGTAAAAAATAAAACACACCAAACTTGAACTCCTTGCATTACTGGGACCCTGTTGTCACCAGGTTATCAGTTCACACAAGTTATCTCATCATAAATAAAAACTAAATTTGCATAAATGAAAACACACTTTTGCATAAAATAAGGAGAAACACGCTGTTGCATGAAAGGAAGAGAACAACCTAACTTTGGAGCAACCCCACTAAAGTGGATGCGTAGGTTCTTACCTCTCATCTTACCGTCTTCTCTCCTCCCTTAGGTCGTCCATAAAATGAATCCAAAATCATTAAAACAATCTAATTCAAAATGATACTTATTATCGTTTAAAACTCCCCGACAATGGCGCCAAAATGTCGGTGCAATTATATGCATAATATATTACCAAACATAAATTATCAACCGGGATTCGTAATCAGTAGAGTTGATGCATTATATGTGCCGATAACAAATAGGTTCCTATGTTTGTTTAGTATAGCTTAGATAAGAAAACCATTTAGAAACCAACACACTTTTAAAAATAACAATCTTCACACAATTCAAATGCTAGAAGCAAAACTCATAAACAAGCAAAATCTCTTGCTCGGGTGATGGACATGTTCATTGACGACTCATGAAAAGAAAAGATGAACTTTGATTCTATCTCCTGGAGCAACTAAAATAACAAGTGGGATGCTCCATTAAAGCTCATGTATGGTGAAATATGGAGATCAAATTGTTCCTACATTACCACACTTTGCAACAAATTCGAATAAACAAAATAACATGAAATCAAAATAACAAATATATGAAATGAAAATCTACACTAACAATTTACAATAAGATTACCAAGCTGGATTGATGGCCCTTGCCGATGCCAACATGGAATCTTTAGATCACCAAATGCTAACTTCTAAGAGACACAAGATCACTGAACTCAAACTTCCATTAATCTTCAACAAGTAGGCTTACAGAAAGAGTATTTTCATGAATCCAATCTACATCATAACAATTATCTTCTTAATATACATAATAATACTTCTCCCTAAGAACCAATATTACATCATAATAATTCTACCCCTCTCATGAAGAGAGGGCACTCTCTTTATACATGAGAGCTTTGAAAATAAGATAAGCATCTCATAATTACAGATCCACTTTTCTCTCAACCAATTTCCCATTATTACCAAATATTATCCCTTCAAATCCTCACACATATCTCTCATATATCTTGGATAAGATATGACAACCAAATCTCCATGATCTTCTCCTTGGAATAGGATTTGAATTATCTCCTCAAATCTTGAAATGGTGGAGGAAGTATTCGAGAATTCTTTTTGAATTAATGCTTCACATATTCCTACACATGATAAAGCTCACACATTTTTGAGATATATATGAAAACATGTCAATTTTCTAATATTTAATCACAAATTCCCTTTTAATACTAAAATAAATGATTTGGTAAATAATAAGGTTAAACCCATATTTAATTATGAAAATGGTATCATGAAAGGTTAATGGGGCGATGAAATGTGAAGAGTGATGAAGGGAAAGGTGGATGGAAATACGACATTTCTGAGTCCCAACAGATGATATAGCCAAACGATACCTCCTGCATGAGCTTGTAAGAAAGCATGGTGATACCTATTTCTAAGCTAAACTTCACAGAAAGGAACCCAATCTCGATACATTTCACTAAAATTCGAAACCTTGAGTGAATTTGGGAAATCCATTGATTACCAATGCACAATGCCCATCACCTGAGTGCTCAATAAGTGTCCCAAAATATTACCAGAAAAAACTATGTTTACCATGACAATATAATGAAAAACATGAATTGATATGTGTAATAAAATGACAATGGCTTGAGGTCTAGTCAAGCTAGCTTGGGAATATGGACAAAATTGATAGTCCCCAAAGATAGTGTGATGGTGTAGAAACGATTACAACACCACCAGAATGAACTACACCTTTGTGACTTGGAATCTTAGCTACATGAACCGTACCTCTTTTGTTGTTCTTGATAATGGCTCATGCCCCCATTTTTTAAAGTTGAAAGAGGTATTAGGTAGGGCTTCCATGTTTCTCCTCTTATATTCCTTTTAGTGGTTGAAATCCTTAGCAAAATATTGAAGGAATCCGCTATATCTGAAAGACTAAAAGGAATCAAATTAGGGCCTTCATGTAACATCACTCATCTACTTTTTATAGATGACATCCTCATTTATTGTGAAGGAACTAGGGAGTCTCTGTATTATTTAAATGAGATTATTAATTGTTTCTTTCAAGCAACATGTATGAAAATTAATAGAGAAAAATATCCCCTCATCACTTGGGGTCTCTCTGATTTAAAAATAAATAATGTCTCCCAACTCCTCTTCTTTCAAGTAGGGGACTTTGAAGTTGTGTTTAAATACTTGGGTTTTTTTTTTCTAAATTCCATCTGGTATAGGAAGTCTGATTGGTTATGGATGATATCAAAGTTGGAAAACAAATTTAATGGTTGGTGCAAAAAATGGACTTGTAGAAGGGGTGGCAGGTATGGGGGGGATTATGCACATTATCGGAGGAAATTCAGTGGCCTTCTATGCTTGGGGCCTAAGTAGCATCTATAGTAACATTATTGAAGCATATTCTCTACAGGGAGGTCTCAAGATCGCTAACGATATAGGAATCCTCAATATTTATATCTCAAGTTGATTCAATGTTAGTGATAATATCACTGATAAAAAATAATATTGTTGGGAACAATATCTTTATCAGTATCATGTCTTGTTCACTCACCCTTGTATATAAATTTGAAGAATACTCCTTGTAACATATTAAGCATGAGCACAATCCATGTGTTGATCAATGGGCTAAAGAATAGATAATCTTGGAAGAAGGAAACATCCCCCTCCCTTAATTCATATGAGAAACACTTTAATAGGAATGGATAATTGGCAAGGTTTGGGAACCATTATTCATGTGTTCACATGGATTACATGACGACTTGATAGAACAATAGTCGAATGCATTTATTTGAGATTGTGTGAGGTTAAGCGTACACTCTCGGGTATGTATGAAACATAGTTTCATTTTGTAATGTCTCCATAATTGAATGTTCCCCCCTATGACATCAAGGTTTGGTTTTTTCATCTAAGGTTTCATCAATTTGAATTAGACTCTTACTTTTACACTTTATATTACACTTATTGTTACACATGTGATAAAATTTGTGAGTAGTGGTTTATTTTTCTTGTTGGTTGAGCAAGAATGGATCCCTTTTGGAGCGATGTTAAACGCATTTTAATATGACATGAGGAAATGGTTGAAGCCAATAGTTTTGGCCTTCAAAACATTTTGGGTGAATTAGCAAATCTGGATTAGACCATTGTCATTCTTGTTCAACACATAAACATCTTGGGGATGGAATGTCGGAAATTAAGATAATTTGTTTTCCCTCAAAATTCCCACTCAACCTCAATTAACCAAGGACCTACAATTTCATGCCTTGGAATATTAGAATATGAGCATAAGGGTTGGGATGTAGTGCTAATGGATGTTGAAGAAAACACTCCTTCTCATGGGGGTGTACAAGAAGTTTCAAACAATGAGTATGCCCACCATTAATGGTTTACAAAGTTATATTTTTTTTGGGACAGTATGTTAAAGACATTTGCAGCCATATTGCATGGATGTATTATAGGAACGTTTATGTAATTGCCATTATCTTAGCAGTAGAGGAATGCATATGCAATGAGACAAATTTTGTAAAGTTTTTTGAACTTGTTGATTGACTTTGACACAACCCTTATATAATATATAGTTCCAATTCCTATCTAGAAAAAAAAAATGTCTCTCTAGAGTAGGAGGGCTAGTCTTAGTTAAAGCAATGCTCGAGGCCATATTGATCTACTGGATGTCCTTGGTATGGATCGAAAAAGGAACTCTAGGGAAAATCAAATAAATATACTTTCATTTATTATGATTAGGGGACATCAAGAGGAAAAATATGGTCTTAGCCTCTTGGAAAATGATATCGACTCCTAAATCCATAAGGGGTGGGGATTAAAAATCATATTCCTCTTTTCTAGAGACTTGAAAAGAAATTTTTTGGAGTCTTATTCATGGAGTTCTTGATTACACATCAAGAACATGCAGATACATGACAACATCATCATGTAGATATTTAGGCGTTATTGAGTAAGCATGATAGGGTGTTTGGACAAATACCTCCAGGGAGACAGCCTAAAGGGGATTTGAGCACACCGTTAAGTTGGAGGAGGGAGAAAAACCTAGGATCACTACTCCCTATAGGCATCCACATAAATTCAAGGATGAAATTGAGAAGGATATTAAGGAATTGTTTGATATGGGACACATCAGACGTAGATCTAGTCCATTCTCTTCTTCTGTAGTGTTGGTGAAAAATAAGGATGGAACCAGGAGGATGTGCATTGATTATAGAGCCTTGAATAAGAATACCATAAAAAATAGGTACCTCATTCCTAAGATCATTGAGTTACTATATGAGTTTCATGGGGTCGTTAATTTTTCAAAGAACTATATGAGTTTCATGGGGCCGATTGATCTTCGATCGAGGTATCATAATATTATATTCAGAGAGAAGGATATCCCCAAAACTGCTTTCAAATTCCATTATGGGCATTATGAGTTTTTATTAATGCTATTTGGGTTGACCAACACACCAACTACATTTCATTCTTGCATGAAACACATCTTCAAGTAGTTGAGGAAGTTATTGCCGGTGTTCTTTGATGATCTTCTTATATACAACAAGACATGGGAGGATCACTTGGAACATATAGATGAGATTTTGAGCATCATGGAGGATCAGTCACTATATTCCAAGGAGTCAAAGTGTGATTTTGGCATGAAAAATATTCTATACTTGGGTCATGTGGTCAATGCCTAGGGAGTACAAGTACACAAGGAGAATATCCAGGGCATATTGGATTGGCCACTGCCCAAGAACCTTACAAAGTTGCATGGTTTTTTGGGATATGAAGCTATTATTGACGCTTTGAAAAGGTATTATCAAATTTGGGTGCACCACTCACATATATCACAAATAAAGGGGAATTCTGGTGGACAGAGGAGGCACATACAACATTTTTCAACATGAAGGAAGTGATGAGCACTTGTCTAGTTTTAGCACTTCTTGATTTCACTCAGCCCTTTGTGTTTGAGTGTGATGCATTGGGTGAGGGCATAGGATAATTTCTAATGTAGCATAGACATATGATATAATATGAGAGAAAGAAACTCACATATTCAGAGAGACTCTATTTCGTATATGACAAGGAAATTATTGCCTTCATGCATGCTTTGGAAAAATTCATACAATACTTGGTAGGTGGAAAATTTGTGGTTAAGACTGACCACAACAGTTTGAGACACTTTTTTGGACATAAGGACTTAAATGAGAGGTAGTAGAAGTGGTTCAACAATTTCTATGTATATGAATTTGAAATTGAGTAAGTGAAAGGGAAGAAAAATGAAGTTGTTGATGCTCTCTCCAGGAAACCTAAGATATGTTCACTTGCAGAGACTTCAGCTAACTGAAAATGTCATCTCTTTGTAGAGTATTCCAAGAATAAATTTTCTTGTGAGTTGATGGATCACAACATATAGGATGACAGGAACATAGTGGTGGATGAAATCATATACTTAGTCCCTAACTCTACATTGAAGGATAATATTATGAAGGATATGCATGATGCACCTCTGGTAGGCCATCTTGGGTACTTTAAAACTTACAGGAAAATCAAGGAGAGATTCACGTGGAAGGGCCTCAAAGATGATGTGTTGAGACGTGTGAGATAGTGTATAAATTGTCAATAGAAAAATTCAAAGTAGACTCATCCAACAAGATTATTATAGCCATTACCCATTCCAAAGTAGAAGTGGGAAAGCGTGTCAATGGATTTCATCACATGTCTACCGAAGGTACATAGAAGAAATTACATATATGTGGTTGTTGATCGGTTGACCAAGTTCACACACTTATTTTCCATTCCCTTAGAGTAAAAGGAATAATGGATAGCAGAGTTTCTCTTCATGGAGGTATTTAGAATCCATGGGTTGTCGAAGTAAATCATCAAAGACAGGGATAACAGATTCCTTGATGCTTTTTGGTAGGAGTTGTTTAGGTTGGATAGCATAGAGTTAACTCCCGGCACTAGTTATCACCCCCATACAAATGGTTAAATAGAGATCATGAACAAGTGGCTTGAGGGGTATTTATGTAACTATGTGTCTGGGTAGCAGAAAGCATGGAATACGTGGTTGCAATTGGGAGAACATTGCTATAATACTACTTATCACATGTACATTGGTATGACTCCATTCTGAGCATTGTATGGCTATGAATATCCTTCATTTTTTGGTTTGGCATTTGGGGATAGCGGATCTAGGAGGATCTAAGGAATGATCACAGAGGTCCAGGAGGATCCTAAATGCTCACATAGGTCCCAGGGGGTCCATAAATGCTCAAAATTTGATCGTCTCAAATTGTTTATAAAATAACATCATTGTGTAGAGCTCATTGTCATCTTTCCAATGATGCAAATGACAATTCAAACAAATATTATATGAAAAATTTATGGGAAGTCAAATTTCAAGTCAACCAAGGTCAAAGTCAAAAGTCAAAGGGGTAAAAAGGACACGTGTCATGTCCATATAGTGACATGTGGCATGAATGTACAAGCGACGTGGCCGCACCCCAAGGTGCCATGTGGTCTGATTGTACAAATGACTGGGAAACACATGTGGTTCAATCACGAGTTGATAAGTGGCACCTAAGTGGTTCAATGGTGTGTTGACACATGGCATTAGTTATCCATGAGAAATTGTCACATGGAAGCTTTCCATTGGCCTATATGGTTAATGCATTATTAAATTTTGGAGCCAACAGGGTTCGACCCCATGACCACCATAGCTTCCACGCCTTAACAAAACCCCACTACCAATGCGCCACCATATAGTACTTAACCATATAACGATTCACATTTTATTTAAATTAATGTTAAGGTTTGTTTGGAGGGGGAAAGGGGTTGAGAGCTATCCGCCAGCCTTTGTTCCTATACTACACGACATGACCTGAACCTTAAGTTCACGGGGAGCTTAACCTTGTATTGCACGAGAGTTATACCACATGCAAACTATATATAGTATATAGTTTACACTATATATATATATATATATATATAATAAAAAACCAATGAATATGAATGATAATTGAACCTGGAACCTCCACTATAATAGAGGAAGGTCTTAACCAATCTACCAACAACCCATATTTAGCGGGATTCCACTAAAATAAGTAAATAAGTTGCATTTAATTCGGGAGGTGGTTTCGGAGGCTGCCCTATATATTGGGCATGAATTCCAATGCAATGGAACACATCCCTATGCACATATTTTGAGGGGCATTGATCCCAAGACTATACAAAAGTACATGCAAGTACAAGCCAAGTTTGGTGTTGCACCGTAAAGCATGTCAAATGGTACCTAGACGAAATTTCAAGTGTTTTATATCAATTATGCATGATTTTTCACAAGGATAATGAATATGAGGTTTGTTTTGTTATTTTAGGTCATGTGTAAAACATTTTTTTTTCTCAATTTTCCATTAATGGGCATTTAATGCATTGTTTTATGTGCCAAAAAGTGTGAAATTGAGCTAGTTTGGAAATTGGTCAATTTTATAGTCAAAATTCTCATAATTTCACAAATATTTCAATGGTGAAGTTATTTTATTGTTTTCAGTAATGGAATTTAAGAGAATCCATTTAATTGGCATATGTAAGTCATTTTACACGTTTTTATTATACTTGAGATGGAGAAGACAATTTTCATTGGATTGAATGGAATTTAAAGATGAAACAAAAGTATGTAATTTGAGTTCTTTTGTTTTCTATTGTGTCATCTCATTACCTTAAATAAATATAATCTTCATTTTATGAGTTGTTTTGGGTGAAAAACACATCATCAGAATTTTGCAAACCACCCCAATATGATTAGTAAATTATTTTGGATCAACTTATATATTGCATGTATTTAATTAAAGAAATAAGTGGTGTCTAATCATTTTCGGATCAATAGAAGGGCCCCCAAAGCCAAGGACTAGATTCAAGAGAGCCAAGATATCCTCAAGAATCTAAAGGATAATTTACAGATGGAATAGAATCAACAAAAGATATATGCAGACAAGCACAAGGTTGAGTGCACTTTTGAGGTGGGAGACTTGGTATTTTTGAGATTACATCCGTACATATAATCTTCATTGAATAAAAGTGGTGCAGAAAAGATAAAGCCACACTTTTATGGCCCCTATAGGGTTATTTAGAGAGTTGGTGAGGTAGATTATGACCTTGAGTTGTCAGAAGGAAGTAAGATCCATAGTGTGTTTCATGTTTCATGCCTCAAGAAGGCATTGGGACAACATGTCACTTCTTTGGCAGAGTTACCCCCATTGAATGAGGATGGGGAGTTAGGTTTGGTCCTTGAGGAGGTTCTAGAGGTATGGGAGAGGAAATTTCCATGGATTCTTCACCCTATTGACCAATATTTTATCACGTTCATTCATAAAGTGGGTTTTTTTATTTGTAAACAATAAGGTCAATATATTGTAGGTATTGGGGGGGGGGTGTGGGGTCTCAAAGGGTTTATAGGTAATAGGGCGTATAAAAAGGGATACCTATTTAAAATAGGGGTTTCTTTTATTGGAAATATTTATTGGGAGGAGGGTTCAAAAAGATGATTTTGGGAGGTATTGATCAATATCTAGTGAAATTAGGGGTATTATTTACTACCCCACGAACACAGGCACTATGTCATAGGTTCATTGAGTGAAGACCCTGTGGGAAAGTGTGTAACATGATGATCCAAGAATACCTCATCAGGTGGAGAGATTCGCTAGCAGAGGATGCCACATGGGAAGGTGATCAGATCTTGCAGCATCCTAACTTACAGTTACTTGAGGACAAGCAATCTCGGGAAGGGAGGACTGTAATGTCCCTTTATAAATGATCACTCCAGGAGATTGACGTAATAGCCTAAGTGATTCTCGTAGGATATAGTCAGTGGAATAAAATGGGATTAATTAGTTATTTGATGTAATATTTTTAAAAATGGCATTAAGTAGTTAAGCGAAAATGTGTTTTAACTGACTTCGAGTTTACAAAGTCACTTTAATTTATTAAAAGGGTAAAAGGGTCAGCAAAAGGGAGAATGAGGAAATAAAAGAGGAATGAGGGTGTCCTCTCTCATTATGCATTGTTATTTTCTAAAAATGAATTTCAGAGAGCTCTTGTAGCTTTGGATCTTAGGATGAAAATCCCTAGAGAAGAATATTGGGTTCGGTGGTGAAACTATCCACCCTAACTGATCATAGAGGAGAGATCATATAGATATTTCATTGTGCTTCATTTTTGTTAAGTTCCTCATCTTGGCGGTTTAGTTTCTATTTTTTTGGTTGAGTTTTATTTATGTGGAGGGAAATTTTCCTATAATCGGGTCGTATCTCTCATTGGGGTTGATTTTTTTCTTTGTTGGATGATTTGGTTGTGAGAGGGGCGAGTTACCTTGAGTTGGGGTTGATTCCTTCAGTTGAAGGCTGAGTTTTCTTGCAGAGGGGCCAAATTATTCTTGGGAGACCTTACCTTCTATGGAGGGTCAAATATTTACATGTTCTGGTTGATTTTCTTGGCTGGTCACATCATTTTTGAGTTGGTCGAGTTTTCTAGTGTTGAGTCAAGGTCTTTGAGGGAGGTTTGTGGTTGTTTTGGTTAGCCATTTATTGGGACAAAAATACTGCCACCATTGCTTCTCCATAAGTGCCATTCACAACAAGTACTTCAGGTATGAACTGTGAATCAAATTACTTTGTAATTATTGCAACTTGATGATAGTAAATAAAGGAAAAGGTGCCATTATGTTTTTTGTTACAATTGTTTATATTAGTTATTATTTATTTGTTGTCTCATCATCAAGTATATTGTTGTGAATTCAACTCTGTTTGATACATTAAAATCAATTCTTGCACTCCAAATACTTAAGAAACACAACCAACAATCATAACAACAGTAAACAGGGATGTCCTACATTGAAATAGAACCTATAGTCGAAGTGTTCGACAAAATTCATCACCCAGAAATACACACAAATTGCTACAACAATAAGGAAAAATTGTGAGAGTAGTAGGTAGGTTCATTACAATGGATCATGGGAAAGTAATTGGAGGGTTTTTCATGAGGTTTTCCTTGGAAAAAAGAAACTACAACCCACATATATACATATTAACTATGGATCTATCATGCATCGAGGGGTATCAAATCCCTCAACGAGCAAACAATTCTTCATGTTTTTTCACTACAAAAAGGGTTTTAACCTCAATGGATTTGATCCCTCTCGACACATGATAGATTTAGAGTAAATATGGATCTATGTTGATTAGAATTACACACCTAAACACATATTTTCCACCTGGAACTTTTCTTGGTGCAACACAAAAAGTATTTGAAAACAAAATTGAATGTATGAATTTTGATGCTACATTTTAAAATGATTTGTGGTATTTGATACAAGGGTTGTTATTCAATGATAATGCATTCCATCCAACCCTATTGAATGGAAATATTTTCCTTATATGTATTACCTGAAAGGGATGTGCATTACTCAGTAATTTTATTGGTACAAGTCTTATGGTAATTTTATAGCATTGTTGTTGTTTACCGTGTTGTTTGAATGATGGAGTAATGTGTTTTTTATAACTATAAATGGTCTTGTGTTTCATTCATAGTTGCAATACTACTAAAAATATAATTTGCATATCATCTTCTAGGGATTTTGTATCTTTGACCTTATTATCACTAATATGATTTTTCATCATCAATGGTTGTCGAGGAAGGTTGATTTACTACCATATTTTCCCTCTTAATCATTGTCTTAATGGCCAAGTCATCTAGAAAATAGGTGTTTACGTATTTGAAATCTCTACTAGATTTGGCCTATGCTAGAAGAATATGAACATTGTAATGAGAATATGTTTGGTTTTGATTTTATGCTATAAATTATTCATTATTTTTGTTTTTGGTATGAACCTCATAGGATCCTATGACATTTTCTTCTTTTTATGGTGCCTTCTTTCCACATTTCTTAGATTTTTGTGGCAAGGACTATGTTTCCTTGCATCCCTTGTTATGTTGTATTTAGGATTGGGGCTTCACGCTGGAATAAAAGTGAGACACATGAAATATAAATTTATTGCATTCATTATGAAAAATAGATCTAAATATTGCAATACCATGGCATTGAAGAGGTTGGTTAAGTTCAAGAGATCACATGACAAAACATGAAAAGGATGCAAAAAGGGGTCTTAAAATGACATAATCAATCAGTGGATTTTGATTTTTAGAGCTTGAGACATAAATATTTGGTTATAGAATTTGTGACATAAAACTTATAAAAGAATGGAGGAAGCTAAAACATGTTATTGTCAACAAAAGAATGGTCATGGTTGTATTAGTTTGAAACTTGACCTTCCTAGGCTTCCACCAATTCAAACCCTAGAGAATGACCAACAAAAATCTTTGCAAATATAGAGAAATGGAAAAGGTTGCCATCAATTGAAGCCCTAAAATTCGACTGACAAAAAGATTTGTTGATAAGGGAATGTGAATAACCATCATGAAAAATTTACAAACAACTAGAAGGTCTATGAAAAACATAAATCCAAAAAACAAAATGGAATCATTTTTTTCATATCCTTGAACTAATTGTCATTGGAATAAATAAGAGGAAGGAAAATAAAAGTTAAGAGAGAACCGTCTTTGAAAACCTTGACATTATTAAACACACCCACTTTTCTATCATCTTAAACTTTACATTGTGTCAAATGGCCACCCATTCTTATTTCTCTTACTAACTATTTCAACCAATAAACAAATAATAGAGTTATCATGTCATCATCTCATGATATTTTTACCCTTTCATATCAATCACCTACCTACAAAAACATTCTTTAAAGACTTGGGTAATGAGGAATTAGCAGAGAAAGAAAGACCTCCACATATTGGAAACCATCATTGATCTCCATTACAACTGACAATTATATGATGTACAAATCACAATCCATTCAAACCATTACCTACTCTCATGATCAATATATTATATTCAATGTAGAAATCGTTATCTAGATCTATTAAAAACCAAATAAAGAAGAAAATTTGTAGGGATAAAATCCAGTCTATTGTCCACGGTTGAATTGAGAATTAAGAAGAACGCTGAGAGGTGCACCTAATCTCCCCTCCAGTAAGAAGGAAACAATGCCAATAGGTGCATTTGAGTTCTCATCCACTAAGAAGGAAATAAAATAAATAAGAAAAGTTGTAGGCTTAAAATCGAGTTCATTGTCCAAGGTTGAATTAGGAATTAAGAAGAATGTCGAGAGGTGCACCTAATCTCCCCTCCAATAACAAGGAAACAATGCCTATAGGTGCATTTGAGTTCTCATCCACTAAGAAGGAAAAAAAATAAAGAAGAAAAGTTGTAGGCATAAAATCGAGTCCATTGTCCAAGGTTGAATTAGGAATTAAGAAGAATGCCGAGAGGTCCACCTAATCTCCCCTCCAGTAAGAAGGAAACAGTGCATATAGGTGCATTTGAGTTCTCATCCACTAAGAAGGAAAGGAAGGATTTCCAAACACTTAAATAGCATTCATAGCTTTGGTAGCAAGTAACCCCATAAACGCCACATGCTCATTCATGTAGATTGCACACTCCTTGTGAAGTAAGACTTGTAAAGATAAAGTAAGCTTGTGTTTGTGTACATGAATCCATGTTGAAGAATAGTGATTTAGCTTGAATTCTTTTCTTCCCAACATACTTATAGCAAATCATTCTTCTGTCAACCAACGTAGCCAAAAATGAAATCCCAACAAATTCCCTCCGAAATCCCAGCAAAATCCCATATGTTATGGCAGACTAGTCGTCTATCCATCAATTGGTATTTCTCTTTTCTTATATAAATCGGGCGTTCAACAAAAGCAATAACGATTTGACCTGGCACTTACCCACGCGGGGGCTGAGGCGATTCCCAACATTGTCCCCGTGTTATATAACTCGTTATATATGTTATAACTATATATAATATAGTTATATAATATATAACTATGTTATATATTGTATACTATATATAATATAGTTATATATTATATAACTATATTTGTTTTTTTTTTTTAATTTGCAATTAAATTTTTTGACTTTTAATGTTTGCTAAATATTTTTTTTTTTACAATTTTTTTTTTTTGAATTCTGACATAATTTTAGTATTTTGTTTTTGTTTTTTTTCATATTTATTTTTATTTTTTTATTTATTTTTTATTTTTTATTTTTTTTATCCACCTTTTTTTAATGTTTTTTTTTCCAAATTTGGGTTTTGATTACATATTTTTAAATTTATTATTTTCATGGTATTATGTATTATGTTGTGTTTGGAGTGATACACTAAGATTTAAAAAGTAAGCATTTAAGGGTTGATTTGATGGTTTTGTTTGCAGTAACAATGATTTTGATTATCACTTTAAAAAAATGTCATTTTAATACCCCAAATTTAAAATTGGTGCTACCAGTAGAAGTACATTTCAATTTGATGGTTGATTTTGAGGCTTTGGTTTTAATGGTACTGACTACTAAAAATAAGATTTCAAATATCTATAAATTTAACGTTTTGAAAAAAACAAAATCTGTAACGCCATTTTTTTATTTAGGTGTCGATTTGAAGGTTTTTTTGAGATATTGTATGAGTTTTGAAGGCCATGTTTGAAAAATGTTGTAATTTTGACCCCGTTTGAAAAAATGGTGCTACCGGTAGCATCACTTTTTAAATTGGGGGTTGATTTTCATGTTTTTTTTTGGAAAAATATGGGTTTTTTGAGCTAGAGTTCTATTTTTGAGGTCACAGTTCTGATTGAGTTGGTAACTATGTTTTAGTCCTCCAATACTCATATGATCAATCTCAACTTGGGTGTGCATGCGTATTTGAACCTTTAAACTCAGGTACCAAAACAGTTGTGGAGGTACAGGAACAGAGCTAACATTCTTCATTAGTAAACTTTTCTTAAAAACTCTTATTAATTCATCCAAAACTTATGAAACATATCAAAATAAACAACTATTTTACCTCTAAATGCTTGTTGAGAAGTTGAGAGCTTAGAAGCATGAGGTTGGTGATATTATGGCTAGGTTTTAGGTTTATAAGTAGGATAATATTGGAAAAAGAGGTGGCTTAATATGAAAATTTGGGAGGCCAACAGGGTCCATCCACTCAAATGGTTCCCCTTGAATATTTATTCATTTTCAAACTTAAGTCATCAGGTTTGCTTGGATATATAGACTATAAAAATATCCTCAACTTGGAAGAATGTGAGAATAGGGAAGACTCAAGTGGCCAAGTGTCTAGATCATTTTTTTATCTCATAATATTTTTTGGATGAAAATCTTTAGCTCGAAAAATGGGTCTCATTAGGAGGTGACTCAAACAACATCTTTATCATCTTGGAACTAACCCCTCTCCAAGAAAATTACCCTAGTCCCTTCAAACTCAACCCAAACTAGATGGAAGAGGACTCCTTGTTGACTCACTTATGCACATCCTTCCTAAAAATGGGGGGTCGATGACCTAGGGTTCATCTAGAGTTGACCA
This sequence comes from Picea engelmannii, assembly GCA_009831015.1. Taxonomy (NCBI): domain Eukaryota; kingdom Viridiplantae; phylum Streptophyta; class Pinopsida; order Pinales; family Pinaceae; genus Picea; species Picea engelmannii. The sequence continues at coordinate 951,405 of ML784142.1, read as the reverse complement.
ATGAAACCCTAAGGCATCAACATATCAATACTTTGTCGGGGACAAAATAAGGTCTCACTCGAGATGCCATGAGAATCATAGAGACCATCTGGTCATGTGTCGGATATGAAATGTTAAATAAGACAAGGAAGCATGCTCATGATATCATTCATTCAATCAATCATAATTCATTAACATAGTAACATCATAAACCATCAACACAATCACCCATTAAACTCAAAAGATACGCATCAAGTGATAGAGAGAATTACATCTTTATATTATCTCCATTAAACATCAGAATGAATACATCAATAGATCCATATTACACAGGAAATATTGTTATGAACTCTAAGCCATTATACAACTCATGGATTACAATATGTCGTGTGCTCTATGTCCATACACTACATTAATTAGTTGAATCCATTACAGACTCTATACAAGACTCTTTCCAGACTCATACAAAAATATTACAAAACTCAGATATGACTCCTGCCAAAACTCAATATGGACACCTCCTCATCTCCCAGATAGGCATTTATTCTCTTTTCATCTTCTCCTACTCTCTATTGCACTCTGTCACTTCCTTATTTTTTCCACTCTCTCTAGTGATCTTCAGTTCTGCACACTTTATATGCCCGCATGTAGCCCACGTAACCTCTTTGGAGTGTGGTAGTCCTAAGGAACTTGCCATATCACCCATCATCTATCCCAAGATCTCTCTTTCTGTCTAGATTCATTATTTGGGAAGATTTTTGAAGTTCTTATTTTGACTTGGCATGCATGCGGTATCTTTTTGAACTTATGTGTGCAATATAAAACTCAATTGGTGTGTGCACCTTATCTCATCGGTCATGAAATTGTTTATATTTGCGTGCAAAAATAATTTGTGCGCAAGGTTGATCCATGTGCACATGCAACCTACCTAAAACCTTGGATGCCAACACTCCTTTCTAAAGATTATAAATAAATTTGGTGAACTTTCGACCCCTATCTCCCTAAATCCCCTCTTATTTAGTTCCACTTTAACCTCAAATGAGTAAAACAAGCAGCTATTAATTGGTCCAAAGAAAAAATAAAGAAGGAGGCAAGACAATTGGAGGAGATTGAGGACATGTTGGATATCTATTACCAAGGTGAGAGATGGGGGTACCTTTCATACTTTCAAAAATATGAAATAAAAACTCTTAAGGATGCTTGGAGGAAAATTTTTCTCAATAAAGAAAATGAATGGAGAATAAAGAGTTGAGAAAATTTTTTGCAAGTTGGAGATGAAAATACCAAATTATTCCATCACTTTACAAAAAATTGGAAGTCCATCAACACTATTTGGGGTATTGAAAAGTCAGATGGGACCAAAGTCTCTTCATTCTCTGAAAAGGAAGAAGAATTATTCCATCATTTCATCTCTCTTAAAATATGAATCCAAATTCATAATAGATGTTATTTTAAGGGTTACTAGCTTATTCCCAAGATTCATACATCAGGAAGAAAACATAATTCTAATGGAAAAAATATTCAAAGAGGAACTCTTAGTTCCTTTCAAAGATTCCAAAAATATAAAATCCTAGGTCTAGATGGGATTATAATCAAGTCTTTTTGGGTATTTTTCAATTTCATTGGAAGTGATCTTCTAAAGGTGATGGAATACTGTAAATATAATAGTCAAATATTTGTTTCCTTTAACTCCAATTTCATAGTATTGATTCCTAAGCCAAGGAACCTTTCAAAGCTTGATCAATTTATACCTATCTCTCTCTACAATAGTTTGTACAAAATTATTTTCAAGATGATGGCTAGAATACTAAAAACCATTATCTTAATCCACATCTCTCCAGAGAAATTTGGTTTTCTCCATGGTGGAGATCCACAAAGCTATATGTATAGCACAATAGGGACTTCACCCCATCAAATAAGGAAATAAAAAATAACTTACCTTTAAAGTTGACCTCTCCAAGGCCATTGACATATTAAGATGGATTTACCTTAGAGTCCTCCTCAATCATTTAGGTTTTGTCCATGACTTTGTGACTTGGAATCTTAGCTACATGAACTATACCTCTTTTGTTATTCTTTCTAATGGCTCACCCCCCCATTTTTTAAAGTTGAAAGAGGTATTAGGTAGGGATTCCATGTTTCTCCTCTTATATTCCTTCTAGTGGTCGAAATCCTTAGCATAATATTGAAGGAAACTACTATATCTGAAAGACTAAAATGAATCAACCTAGGGCCTTCATGTAACATCACTCATCTACTTTTTATAGATGACATCTTCATTTTATGTGAAGGGACTAGGGAGTCTCTGTATTATTTAAAGGAAATTCTTAATTGTTTCTTTCAAGAAACATGTATGATTCATGAACATTAATAGAGAAAAATACCGCCTCATCACTTGGGGTCTCTCTAAGTTAAAAATAAATAATGTCTCCCAACTTGTCTCCTTTTAGGTAGGGGACTTTGAAGTTGTGCTTAAATACTCAGGTTTTTTTTTTTCTAAATTCCAACTGGTATAAGAAGTTTGATTGGCTATGGATGATAGAAAAGATGGAAAATAAATTTAATGGTTGGTGCAAAAAATGAATCTCCAGCAAGGGTGGTAGGTATGGGGGGGATTATTCACAATCCTGAAGGAAATTCAATGGCCTTCTATGCTTGGGGCCTAGTTAGTATCTCTAGTAACATTATTGAATCATATTCTCTACAGGAAGGTCTCAATATTGCTAAAGATATAGGAATCCTCAATATTTCTATCGCAGGTGATTCAATGCTAGTGATAAGATCAATGATCAAAAAGAATATTGTTGGGAACAATATCTTTATCAATATCATGTCTTGTTCACTCACCCTTGTATATAAATTTGAATAATACTCCTTGTAACATATTAAGCATGATAACAATTCATGTGTTGATCAATGGGATAAAGAAGGGATAATCTTGGAAGAAGGCATACTCAAACTTAATGGGCTATGAAGGAAACACCCCCCTCCCTTAATTCATATGAGAAACACTTTAATAGGAATGGATAATTGGAAAGGTTTGGGAACCATTATTCATGTGTTCACATGGATTACATGATGACTTGATAGCACAATAGTCTAATGCATTTATTTGAGTTTGTGTGAGGTTAAGCGTACACACCCGGGTATGTCTTAAACATAGTTTCAGTTTGTAATGGCTGTAAAATTGAATTTTTCTCCCTGTGGCATCAAGGTTTGGTTTTTTCATCTGAGGTTTCGTCAATTTGAATTAAAATCTTAATATTACACTTGCTATTACACTTATTGTTACACTTGTGATAAAATTTGTGAGTAGTGGTTTATTTTTCTTATTGGTCGAGAAAGAATGGATCCATCTTGGAGCGATGTTAAATGCATTTTCATATGACATGAGGAAATGGTTGAAGCCAATAGTTTGGGCCTTGAAAACATTTTGGGTAAATTAGCATATATGGATTATAGGTCATTGTCATTCTTGTTCAACACATAAACATCTTGGACATGGAATGTCATAAATTAAGATAATTGGTTTTCCCTCATAATTCCCACTCAGCCTCAATTAACCAAGGATATACAATTTCATGCCTTGGAATATTAGAAGATGAGTGTAAGGGTGGGATGTAGCGCTAATGGACGTTAAAGAAAATACTCCTTATCATGGGGGAGTGCAAGAAGTTTCAAACAATGAGTCTTCCCACAATTAATGTTTTACAAAGTTATATTTTTGTTGGGACAGTATGTTAAAGTAATTTGCAGCCATATTACATAGACATATTATAGGAAGGTTTATGTAATTCTCATTACGTTAGCAGTAGAGGAATGTATATGTGATGAGCCAAATTTTGTAAAGTTTTTTGAACTTGTTGATTGACTTTGGCACAACCCTTATATAATATAAAGTTCCAGTTCTTGTCTAAAAAAACAAATGTCTCTCTAGAGTAGGAAGGCCAGTCATTCTTAAAGCAATGCTCGAGGCCATATTGATCTACTGGATGTCCTTAGTCTAGATCACAAAAGGAACTCTAGGGAAAATAAAATAGATATACTTTCATTTCTTATGGTTAGGGGACATCGAGAGGAAAAATATGGTCTTAGCCTCTTGGAAAATGATATCCACTCCTAAATCCATAGGGGGGTGGGGATTAAAAATCATATTCCTCTTTTATAGAACCTTGAAAAGAAAATTTTTTGGAGGCTTATTCAAGGACTTCTTGATTACACATTAGGAACATGCAAACGGACGAAAACATCATCATGTAGATATTTAGGCGTTATTGAGTAAGCATGACAGGGTGTTTGGACAAATACCTTCAGGGAGACTGCCTGACAGTGTATTTGAGCACACCATTAAGTTGGAGAAGGGAGAAAAAATTGTGATCACTACTCCCTATAGGCATCCAAAGAAATTCAATGATGAAATTGAGAAGGATATTAAGGAATTGTTGGATATGGGACACATCAGGCATAGCTCTAGTCCATTCGCTTCTTCTATAGTGTTGGTGAAAAATAAGGATGGAACCATGAGGATGCGCATTGACTATAGAGCCTTGAATAAGAAGACCATAAAAAATAGGTACCCCATTCCTACGATCAATGAGTTTCTATATGAGTTTCATGGGGTCATTAATTTTTTGAAGAACTAGATGAGTTTCATGGGGCCGTTATTTTTTTCGAAGATTGATCTTCGATTGAGGTATCATCATATCAGATTTAGAGAGCAGAATATCCCCCCAAAAAGTTTCAGGTTCCATTATGGGCATTATGAGTTTCTATTAATGCTATTTGGGTTGACCAACACACCAACTACATTTCATTCCTGCATGAAACACATCTTCAACAAGTACTTGAGGAAGTTCTTGCTGGTGTTCTTTGATGCTATTTTTATATACAGCAAGACATGGGAGGATCACTTGGAACATCTAGATGAGATTTTGAGCATCATGGAGGATTAGTCACTATATTACGAGTCAACATGTGAGTTTGGCATGAAAAATATCCTATAGTTGGGTCATGTGGTCAATGCCTAGGGAGTACAAGTACATAGGGAGAAGATCTAGGGCATATTGAATTGGCCACCTCTAAATAACCTTACACAATTGCATGGTTTTTTTGGGATATGAAGCTATTATGGACACTTTGTAAAGGAATTATCAAAGTTGGGTGCACCACTCACAGATACCACAAAGAAAGGGGTGTTATGGTGGATAGAGGAGGCCCAGAAGACATTTTCCAAGATGAAGGAAGTGATAAGCACTTGTCTAGTTTTAACACTTCTTGATTTCACTCAGCACTTTGTTCTTGAGTGTGATGCAACAAGTGAGGGCATAGGAGCATTTCTAATGTAGAATAGACATCTGATATAATATGAGAACAAGAAAATCACAAATTCAGAGAGACTTTATTCCATATATGACAAAGAATTTTTTTTCATCATGCATTCTTTGGAAAAATTCAGACAATACTTGGTAGGTGGAAAATTTGTGGTTAATATTGACCACAACAGTTTGAGACACTTCTTTGGACATAAATACTTAAATGAGAGGTAGCACAAGTGGGTCAACAATTTGTAGGTATATGAATTTGAAATTGAGTATGTGAAAGGGAAAAAAAATGCAGTTGTTGATGCTCTCTCCGGGAAACTTGAGATATGTTCTCCTGCAGAGATTTCAATTGATTGAAAATGTCATCTCTTGGTAGAGTATTCCAAAAATAAATTTTCTTGTGAGTTGATGGATTACAACATATAGGATGACAAGAACATATTGGTGGATGTCATCATATACTACAAGCACCACATATAATTAGTCCCTGAGTCTACATTGAAGGATAATATTATGAAGGCTATGCATGATGCATCTCTGGTAGGCCATCTTGGGTACTTTAAAAATTACATGAAAATCAGGGAGAGGTTCACGTGGAAGGGCATCAAAGATGATGTATTGAGACATGTGAGGGAGTGTATAAATTATCAATAGAACAAGTTAAAGTATACTGATCCAGCATGGTTATTACAACCATTACCCATTCCAAAGTAGAAGTGGGAAAGCATGTCAATGGATTTCATCACATGTCTACCGAAGGTACATGGAAGAGATTGCATATATGTGGTTGTTGCTCGGTTGACCAAGTTCACACATTTATTTTCCATTCCCTTAGAGTACAAGGAATAACAGATAATAAAGTTTCTCTTCATGGAGGTATTTAGACTCCATGGGTTGTCGAAGTACATTATCAATGACAAGGACAACAAATTCATCAATGATTTTGGCAGGAGTTGTTTAGGTTGGCTAGCATAGAGTTAACTCCCAGCACTAGTTATCACCCCCAAACATATGGTCAAATAGAGATCATGAACAAGTGGCTTGAGGGGTATTTATGTAACTATGTGTTCGGGTAGTAGAAAGTATGGACTAAGTGGTTGCAATTGGGAGAACATTGTTATATTACCACTTATCACATGTCCATTGGTATGACTCCATTCTGAACATTGTATGGCTATGATGATCCTTCATTTTTTGGTTTGGAATTTGGGGATAGTTGATCTAGGAGGATCTAAGGAATGCTCACAGAGGTCCAGGAGGATCCCAAAATCTTACATAGGTTCCAGGGGGTCCATAAATGATCAAAATTTGACTGTCTCAAATTTTCTCTAAAATAACATCATTGCTTTGAGCTCATCGCCATATTTCCAATGATGTAAATGACAAGTCAAACGAAGCTCAAATGCAAAAGTTATGGGAAGTCAAAGTTCAAATCAACCAAGGTCAAAGTCAAAAGTCAAAGGGGAAAAAGGAAACATGTCATGTCCATATAGTGACACATGGCATGACCGTACATGTGATGTGGCCACACCCCCAGATGCCACGTGGAATGAGTGTACAACTAACTGGGAAACACATGTGGTTCAATCACGGGTTGTTAAGTGACATCTAAGTGGTTCAATGGTGTGTTGACATATGGCATTAGGTAGCCATGAGAAGTTGTCACGTGGAATATTTCCATTTCCCTATATGGTTAATGTGTTGTAAAATTTTGGAGTCAACAGGGTTTGACCCCATGACCTCCATAGCCTCCATGCCTTAACAAAACCCCACTACCAACGCGCCACCATATAGTACTTAACCATATAATGGTTCACATTTTATTTAAATTAATGTTAAGGTTTGTTTGGAGGGGGAAAGGGGTTGAGAGATAGCCCCCAGCCTTCGGTCCTATACTACATGACATGACCTGAACCTTAACTCCACGGGGAACTTAACCTTGTATTGCGCGAGAGTTATACCACATGCAAACTATATATAGTATATAGTTTACACTATATATAATAATAATAATAATAATAATAATAATAATAATAATAATAATAATAATAATAATAATAATAATAATAAATGAATATGCACAAGAATTGAACCTGGAACCTCCGCTATAGTAGTGGAAGGTCTTAACTAATTCGCCAACAACCCATATTTAACAAAATTCCGCTAAAATAAGTAAATAAGTTGCAACTAATTTGGGAGGTGGTTTTGGAGGCCACCTTATATATTGGGAATGAATTACAATGCAATGGAACACATCCCTATGCAAATATTTTGAGGTGCACAGATCCAAATACAAGGCATGGATCCCAAGACTATACAAAAGTACATGCCAAGCCAAGTTTGGTGTTGCACCGTAAAGCATCTCAAATAGTGCCTTGACATAATTTCAAGTGTTTTATATCAATTATGAATGATTTTTCACAAGGATCATGAATATGAGGTATGATTTGTTATTTGAGGTCATTTGTAAAACTTTTTTCTCAATTTTTCATTAATGGGAATTTAATGCATTGTTTTGCATGCCAAAGAGCGTGAAATTGAGCTGGTTTGGAAATTGGTCAACTTTATAGTCAAAATTCTCATAATTTCACAAAGATTTCAATAGTGAAGTTGTTTTATTGTTTTCATTAATGGAATTTAAGAGCATCCATTTAATTGGCATATGTGAGTCATTTTACATGTATTTTTTATACTTGAGATGGAGACGACAATTTTCATTGGATTGAATGGAACTTAAAGACGAAACAAAAGTATGTAATTCGAGTTATTTTATTTTATTTATGTCATATCATTATCTTCAAGAAAGATAATCTTCAGTTTATGAGTTTTTTGGGTGAAAAACACATCATCGGAATTATGCAAACCACCCCAATACGACCAGTAAATTATTCTAGATCAAGTTATATACTTGTTATCCATAATTTTGGTTTTCATGATGATGTAATGATGATGGAGAAATCAGGCTCTTCACTAGAACACTTTCATGAGAAAGGTTACTTTTTTCTGCTTCCAGAAATCATATTTTTAAGGGAGGTTCGCAGGCTACCTATATATTTACCTGCGAGAATGAATGATTCTCGCAGGCTACATTAAGCTAGGGTGCGAGAAGTTTGCACTGTACCTAACTTCTAGGGTGCGAACCACTTCTAAAGGAAGGAAAAAGATAAATTCTCGAACCTTCTAGAAGGGTGAGTTGGCATTCGAATGGCTATCTAAGTACTGGTTTTCCTGATATCTTGGGATCATTCCTATCCAACTAACTAATCTATCCTCTCCTATATATTGAGGGGATTGCTCATGGAAAAGGTTAGAAGCAAACTAGCAAAAGATTGATTGGAGAATTAGTGGAAGATTGTATGAAGGACTGATGCTACAACAACTAGAAATACCAGCAAGGTTATTAAAAGTAGTTGATTTTCTTCATGCATGAGCAAGTGTGTGTGTCAGAGATAAAAGCTATTGAAAGGAGATCTACAGCATCAAGACTTAGGTTGTAAGTCTTTCTTTCTATCAATTCAATACAGTAATATGTCCCTTTCCCATAAAGCTAATGTCACTTTATTACATAACTCCTTGATCATATGTATAGATTAGCTGTTGAATATATTGAATTATCTTCACTTCGATTGGTTTGTACTGTTGTGGTCTTGACGGTGCAAGAGCATTGGAGAAAAATTGGTACAACAGAGACCCAAGGAAGCGTTCATAAGGTATGTACATGATCCTTGCCTCCTAGTTCATTCAATAGTATAAATCTAGGGAAAGAGTATTATTCTGTCCTGCTTTGTTCTAGATCCAGGTGGATCTAGGGAGATCGGTTTGTGTCCGCACTTACGGATTAATCCTGAAACAAAATTGGCGACTCCACTGGGGACAATCCCATTTTTTGGTGTCTTTTTGTATTTTTCTGTGGCCATTTGCTCTAGTTTCATATTTCTCTTGTTTTATCAGTCTCTAAGTCCTCGGGATATCCTGAGAGACCTTCTGGGTCTATAAGCCTTTGTCAAATTTGCCTTCATTTTCAAAAATTTTGTCATCTTCAGGACTTCTCGCACTGCGTTTAACTACAAACTGCGAGAACTGGTCAAGTTCGCATCCTGCACATAGGGTCCAGTGAAAACACCTCGCACCTTGCTACAAGGTGGCCTGCGAGAATCCTATCTTCTCGCATTGTGTTACACTGCTTGCCTGCGAGCAAGATTTTTGAAAATTTTGAATTTGAGTTTTGATTGCTCAGATCAGTTGATTCACCTCTGATAAGCTTATTGGATCATTGATTAATACATCTCTTGCTTTAGTTTGCATGCTTGAAATGTTTTAGGGTTTCAAGGTGTTTCTTGTCTTTCGTAGCTTGACTTTCATTTCTTGGCTCTTATTGGAAATTCATTCTCTCTGACTTCAGGAGTTGAGTGTGTCTAGTTGGCTGAGAACCAGTGATTGGTTGAGAGTTAAGTGTTCGGTGTTTCTCATTTGCTTGTTGGTTCGAAAGAACATTTTCGTTTGCATTGAGAAAACTCATTGGTTTGCTCTTTGTTTTGTTTTTTCTTTCATTGAAAGAGTTGATTGGGTTGTTATTGCTTGATTCTTTATGATTTGATTTTCTTTTCTCGTTAATCAGAGTTCTTTTTGGAAAGTGAACTACAAGTTTTTCTTTCAAAATACTGTTTTTTTGTATTTCAGAAAACATTGAAAATCAAATTTTTTAGAGTTTATTGAAGTATTTGAAAAAGACATATAAATATTGTTCATTGATAAATGATTGTTTGCATTGACATCTGAAAGGAAATTGTGCATTGCATTGTAGTATTGAGATTGATTTGGAAAATTGTCTCTCTTTCCCATAAATAGGATTCATGGAATGAAAAGTGTTATATTTCTTCATCATCCTTGCATTATTTGGGTCAGAGTCATACAACATGAGTTTCATTTCTGTTACCTTTGAGTAAACAACAACTCTTAAAACATTGCGTAATCTTAAAATTTATCTAGTAACTTTTTCTAGGGCTCTTTTACACAAACATTTAGCTAGGCTAGTGCTTTGGAGTAGAAAGAGAGATACACTCTCCAAAAGCTCAAAAACACACAATAGCATCTTGAGTTAGGGAGTGTTAAATTCCATTTGCAGCATATTGTCCTGGGAAGCCCTTCTAACACAGGGGTCAAGCACTAGGTCACATTGGTGTTGGCAGAGTTACTAACCCTACTTTGTTGACATCAGTGTAGAGATTGCACGTATTACGAGGATCACTCCGAGGTATACCCACAATGATGAGTGGAATCATTTGAGTTGATTTCGGGCTAGATACCTTGCCCTTGCATGTGGATCAGACTGACGACTGTTCCCCTAGGTTTTATTGTTGTTTGTGGTGACCTTAGTGGCCTATCTCTCTAGGTTCTTACCCAAGGTCACCGTGGAGGGGAAAGTCTTCACGGTACCTGGAATTGACATTGGCCAGACTCACTCGGGCTCCTTGGAGGGTATACCCACGATTATATGTGGGAGCTTGCACCAGGGTGTAAGTCCGTTAAGCAGGTCGTCAACATAACTTTTCCACCCTAGCCCCGCCCCTTCTCGTCTCGTTGTTGTGACGTTGGATTTCATCACCAACTAGTGGCTTCGAAATTAGAAGGTATTGTCTGTTTGGTGATTGCTTCCTAGATTTTATTTACTAGCGCGTGCTCTTTGTTTCTCGAAGTTGACCATAGGAATTTCTTTGCGGAGCTTGTCATTTGTTTACAATTTCTCCCCCACGGCGTTCACGTAGAATGAAAGGTTTATCTCCAGAACATATGGACGATACTCAACCCTCGCCTACCGGTACACCTGAGGGTTCTCCCCATCAGACTGAAGTCCCGATGGTTACTCCACCACACGGGGAAACCAGTGACATTCCGGTTGTCACTACACCACCCCCATAGGTAGACCGAACTGACTCTCTCGAAGATTTTCAAAAAACTAACACTAGAGAGGACTATCGCATTCACCATGGTGAACGACCTGTTGTACGAGTGAATTATTCTGACGAAGTTGTTGTTACATCTTCCGAATCAACCATTGGGCCTTCTCTCGGTGTAGTAGGCCAAGATCCTTTTTGGTTGGGTGACTTCCGACAAGTCCTTTTTGGTACTGAGTCACCCATTGTCTACGAAATCAACCCTCCTGTATCTTCTGAGACAAAAAATACACCAAAGACCACCACTTATCGCTTTGTTCTCCCTCCCGAGATGGCCCATCTCGCTAATACTACGAGTGTCCAAACCGAGATTACTGCAGCTACTCTTGCTCCTATCAATACCCAGAGAATACTTGATGTCATCCCGACATTGCCACCCGATTACCATGCTTTGAATGATTTGTTGAATGCTCCTAATCCAACACCTCCGCAAACCCCAGATGGTTCTCTAGGTATTCCCACTTTTATCCCGACACTCCCTCCATTTTCCTCTAGTAATCCTAATCCTAGTGGCATTATCCCGACTGTTGCACCACACCTGCAGATTCCTGTTGGTGGATAGAGTGGTACGGTTCCTTTTCCTTTTCTCGGACACAACACAGTTACTACGCAACCTACGGTTGGCACACAACTTCTGGCTGGAACTATACCTACAATAGGGGGACCAACTTCACCTTTTGGACAAAATATACCTCATGACTTGGCCCAGTATTGGAATCAACTTCTACGAAACTTTCCTCAAAATGCTGGGGGGAAGCAAACTGTCCCTACTGTAGGCCAACCTTATCCGGGTATAACTAATCCTATTTGGGGTTCGGGTTAGACTACTCAACCTTAGGTCCCCACTCAAACTCAAGGTCACAATCCTTGGGGTTACTATCCTATCCAACCACCGAATCAGCCAGGGTCTTCCCTCTATGGGAAAACTGCATATGGTCCTACTGGTTTGCCGACAGGGCTTCCACCCCAAAGTCACCAGTACCCACAAGTGAATCGACAGTTGCCTTTTCTTGCTACTTTGGATTTGCCAGATTTGTCTAGGATTCTCAATGATCCTATTCGTCACTCTCCCCAATGGCCGGCTATTGCTGCCAAGCTTCCATCAGATATTCCGAAATCCGATGGCAAGGCAGGAGAGGACCCAAATAATCATGTCATGACTTTTCATTTATGGTGTTCTTCCAACTCGCTAATGGATGACTCCATTCGTCTACGTCTTTTTCAAAGAACCCTTACTGGTTCTGCTGCGAAGTGGTATATTGAATTTCCACGAGGTTTCTTTTCTGATTTCAACACCTCTTGCTATGGCCTTTCTTACACATTACCAGCTACCGATCCATTACGATACTGGGACTTAGATCTTAACTTCCTTTAAACAAACTAAAGGCACTCATATATCGAATCATATTCATGAGTGGCGAAGAAGACGACGTCTCATCAAACTTGAACTCCCTGATCAGTTACTGGCAGAATGGTTTACGAAATCTTTCGTGAATGAAATTGGTAAAGACATTGCTATGGGTGTTGTTGTTATAGAGGAACAAACTATAAGTCGCGCTCAATATCTTGATCTCGTTTATTCGCAAACGGGAACACTCTACGATTTACTACCCAAACTACCTCGTCCTGGTACTTCCAGCACTTCAACTGCTCCAGTTGCCTCACATGTAGCTGATGGTGTGATTGGTACTGCTCATACCCACTCACATTCTGTTTCAACTACAACCCCTAAATCCAATTTTTCTAATGTTCAAAGTGCTCTGTCTCCTACTCCTCCTGCCGGTAAAACCTCTGAAGTGAACGTTGTTCAATCTACGTCGATCGGTAAAAATAAATCAAAGAAAGGGAGAGGAAAGAATAAGGACGGTAAAAATAATAATCAAAATGAGCCAACTAAAACCCCTCCTGTTGAAGATCGGGATAAGCGCAAACCACGTTACCCTTGCCTTATCTGTGGTGACGATCACTACACGAAGGATTGTCCTAGACGTGCTGAAGTTAATAAGTTCCTTCAAGGAACGCCAAAACCCTCTACGCCGGCAGTCTTGTCCCAACCCTTCCCGTCTCAGCAACAGGCCTCGTTGGTCATCCATGACCAACCATCTACTTCTACGACATCATATGTTTTGATGTGCACCAGTGATTATAAGAACAATGACGTTGCCATCGCAACTAGATCCAAAGATTATTCTCCATCTAAGGAGAAGGTTGACGATTTACCTCCTACTTTGGTACAGCCCTTTCCGCCGAATCCACCTACCAATGATCCTCTTCATATTGAACGACCAAGCCTTGATATAGTTCCGCGACCACCCCCGAAAGGTGTCGTTAAGAAATTGGCATTCAATCCTCATGCTTGTGCAGCCCAGAACTATAGCATTATCGAAGATCTGGCCCAAGCACCTTCAGCGATGTCTGCCCTTGAAGTCCTTCAGTCTTGTCCTGTGCAACGAAGGGCTCTGTTGAAAGCCATAGGTGGAATTGATCCTACAGATACGAATCTCATATTCTTTGACTTGGAATATCATATTCCAAGGTTACCCCCACAGCTTGCGTTTCAGATACAAGTTGTTTTCGCCGACAAGAACATTTGTCGAACTATTATTGATGAGGGTGCCTCTATGTGTGTAATGTCTTTTACTTGTTGGAAAGCCATTGGCTCTCCTCCTTTAAATGAATCACAAAATACTTTGAGAGCCTTCAATGGCTCTGGTTTTAAGCCTTACGGTGTTCTTCCATCGTTGCCTATTACTCTCGAAGGTAAGACAGTCCAAGTTGAAGTGGAAGTTTTCGGTGCTCCCCTGGATTATAATCTTCTACTTGGTCGTAGCTGGGTAGATTCTATGCGTGCTATTGTGTCAACACTTTTCCGTGTAGTCCATTTTCCTCATCAGGGAAAGGTCATTACGGTTGATCAACTTGCCTTCTTTAATTCTGATACTCGCACTGGCAACGTGTCGTTTATAGCTAAAACCCCACCAGGTTACGAGAATGTTGGAGTCGGTCTTTTAAAAGACTCTTCGTTAATGGGTACTTTCCCCATACCACCACCGCCTGATATTCCGCGCCCATCAATTGCTTCTATTAATATGATCTCTACTGTACCTCATGAACTTCCTGTGTCTGCCGACCCTTGGATAGTCCCTGATCCTGGAGATCATACTCGTTTCGGCGACGTCATGCCGTTAAGTCCAGTCGAGTCTGCTTATCACGCGATTCAATCGGAAACACCTTCTACACCCTCTATTGATGAGTTGTCTCCCGATCCTTTCCGTGTCATCTTTCCCACTGAAGAGATGATCATGTCCGTCATGGCCGACACACCTTGGGATGATGGGCATCATCGTTCCATACTGTTTATGGAACAACACACTCTCAAGAATTACCAGCGGATTTCGACTCCGTCGACCATTGTTGTCATATCGACTGTTCCCGAATCTACACGTGATGTGTTTGTGGAAGGGAACCTCAGTAATATTTCTCCCAAGATACCCATTGATATTTCAGTTAAACCTGGGATAGTTGAAAATGTTCACATTGGAGCTTCGTGTTCTCTAGAGGAAATTGTCAGCTATACTGCCTTATTCAAAGAATTTCGTGATATATTTGCATGGAGTTATGAAAAGATGTCAGGTATCTACCCGGCTATTGTTGTGCATGAAATTAAGACATACCCCGGAGCTAAACCAGTCTGATAGCGCCTCCATCCTATCCATCCACATAAAGCGGCAACTATCAAACTCGAAGTTGAAAAACTTCTCAAAGCCGGTTTTATGTATCCCATGGCTCTGACAGAATGGGTTTCCAACCCTATACCGATTGATAAGAAAGGTGGTAGTATACGTGTTTGTGTTGATTATCGAGATATTAACAAAGCTTGTCCAAAGGACAACTTTCCAACCCCTTTCGTCGACCAGATCGTCGATGACTGTGCCGGCAGTGAAATCTTTTCTCTCATGGATGGATTCTCCGGCTATAATCAAATTAACATCGCTCCTGAGGACCAACATAAAACTATTTTTATTTGTCCTTGGGGTACTTTCACCTATAGGAAACTTCCCTTTGGTCTTAAGAATGCGGGCGCGATGTTTCAACGTGCTATGTCTGATGTGTTTCACGATATAAAGCATATCGTTCAACCTTATTTGGACGACTTTCCGGCTCATTCTTTACATCGAGTCGATCACCCCAATCATCTTCGAGCAATTTTCGTTCGTTGTCAGTTCTATCACATTCATCTAAACCCTCATAAATGTTTCTTTTGCATAGAGTCTGGCCGTCTTCTTGGTTTCATTGTTTCATGTCAAGGGATCCAGGTAGATCCTATTAAGGTTGAGGTGATTCTTAATCTCCCTCCTCCTTCTTCACTACGCCAGTTACAAAGTTTGCAGGGGAAAGCAAACTTTCTTCTTCGTTTCATTCCTAATTATGCCGAGATTACTCATGGTTTTAATGTCTTCTAAAGAAAGGTTCAGAGTTTGTCTGGGATAAAGTTGCCAACAACGCTTTTGAAGCTTTGAAGTTGTCCCTCACGAAAGCTCCACTTATTTTCCCTCCTGATTATAGTCGGGATTACTTTCTTTATCTAGCTGCTTCTGAGTATACTATCAGCATGGTTCTCGTCCAGGAGGATGATGCACATGATGAACATGTTATATATTACTTGAGTCGAAGTCTCACTTCAACTGAAATCAAGTACCAACATGTTGAAAAACTGGCTTTGGCTGCTGTTCAAGCGGTTCAACGTTTTCGCCATTATATTCTCTCCAGGAAAACTACAGTGATTTCACATTGTAACCCCATGCAACATATTTTGACATGTCAATTGCTGGGGGGAAAGTACTCCAAGTGGATTGTCATTCTCCAGGAGTTCGACTTGGAATTCGATCACGCCACATCGAAGAAATCCTTAGTTTTTGCTGAGTTAATTTGTGATTTTCCCCACTCTGCCACGGAAAATGTAGCAGTCGATTCGTTACCTGACGAATCACTTTTCCTTATCAGTTCTGACGATATTTGGTACATATATGTCATTATATATCTCCAAAATCAAACTTTCTAGCCTGCTTTGTCTAGCACCGAACGCCATCGTATTCGTTATCAAGCACGTCAATATATTATCCTCGGGGATACTCTTTACCATCGAGGCATTGACTCTATTTTTCGATGTTGTTTGACTTTTGACGAAGCCGAGAAATCTTTGAATGACTCCCATTCTGGAGCATGTGGTGTTCATATGTCTGGGTATGCTACTGCCCAGAAGATCTTACGTGCAGGATATTTTTGGCCTTCCTTGTTCAATGACTGCATTACTGCTATTCATAAATGTCATGCCTACCAGACCTACAATCAGAAAATTCGGTCCCATCTTGCTCCCCTTCATCCTGTGGTCTCAGTTGGTCCTTTTGCAAAATGGGGCATTGATTTCATGACATGTCACCCTCACTCGGCCGGGGGGCATGGTTATATTATTGTAGCTGTTGATTATTTTACAAAGTGGGCCGAGGAAATGCCAAAATTCGATAATACTGAAAAGACTGCAGCGTTATTTATTTTCAACCATGTCATCACTCGTTTTGGTGTTCCTCAGGCTATCGTTACCGATCACGGTAGTCATTTTAGGAATTTTATGATTTATGAACTTACAGAAAAGTTGGGTCTTCGTCATGATAGCTCAACACCCCATTATCCACAGGCTAATGGCCAAGTCGAAGCAATCAACAAGTTTCTCATAACTATGATTCGACGGATGATAGGAATTCATAAAACTAGTTGGCACATGATGTTGTTTTCAGCATTATGGGCGTATCGGACATTTGTTAAATCCGCTACAGGGTTTATGCCTTTTCGATTAGTTTATGGCATGGAAGCCATTCTGCCAATAGAATGTGAGATACCTTCTCTGAAGCTAGATGTAGAACTCTTACCCAATACTTCTGCTGAAGAGGAATGTCTGTTGTATCTGATGCGATTAGACGAGACTCGCCGTGACGCTACTCTTGTAATAGAAGCCCAGAAGAAATGTGTTAAGGCACAGTATGAAAAGCATGTCAAGCCTCGCGTTTTCTCTGAAGGAGTTCTTGTTCTTCTGTATGAACAAGATAAAGATATCTTAGGAGCTGGGAAATTCGAACCCATGTGGCGTGGTCCTTACATTGTTTGCAAAGTTTTGGAAAAGGGAGTGTATGAGCTAGTTGATTATGATGGTATACCTTTGAGTGAACCCAGTAATGGGTTGTACTTGAAGAAGTACTATGCATAAGTTATTTGTGCAGAAGTACTTGTATTTTTATGTATCATGCTTTGTGTGTGTTACTTTAGTTTGCTTTTGACGTTATCAGGTCTCTACCCTTACGTGACGTTGTGTTTGATTGCCAGATGTTGGAGTCTTCGCTACCCTATATCGACTTCGCTAATGGTGCTAGCCATAGTAATTGGAACCTAGCTTCCGCTGCATGGGCAATCTATGCCCCAACAAATGAACTTATATCTTTACGAGGTGTATGTCTTGGCCGTGCAACCAACAACATTGCCGAGTATAATTATTGGTTGATGTTATCTCACTTGGAATTCATCACTTGCTTGTGCGACTTGACTCGCAGCTTGTGGTACTACAACTAAGTAATGTCTACTCTATTCGAAGTCCTACTTTGTTAAGGGTATATTTGCAGATTCGGCTCTTGGAATGATATTTTGATTACATTGAATATCAGCATATTCCTAGACGTCTTAATACATTAACAGATGCATTGGCTAATTATGTATTGGACAGACATTTGAACAATTTATAAATCAAACACATTACAATCCACACAATGTAAAGTAAACCAGTAGAAGCCGTCTGTATATATATAACGATCAAAAGAGTTTGTTTTTACAAAAGTTTGTCCGAAGACCAAAATATCAAAACTTGAAGCTTATAGCTTCTACAAGGTGACGTCACAGATGACGTTCGCAGTAACACACTACTGCCCTAGCTACTCTGTGGAGCAGTCGACCCATAGCTGCAGAAACTCCTACAGTGTGACGTTGATCGCGTCGTGGAATCTCTTCCAGAGTCATATATGGAATGTCGGCTGTCAAGCCCTCTAAATTCTGCTCCACCGTCAGATAATCCTCGGTGTACTGTGGTACTGCTGCTGCTGCCTCTCCTCGTCGCTGGATAGGAGAAGATCCAGCAGGTCTATATTCTCCAACATCTGTGTTATCGACAACATTTTTTGTTAATCTTTGGATAAATTTATAAAACCAAAACATTTAAATATAATACAAAAAAAATAAAAAACATTTAAAAAGAGAAAATTTGTGTACTTCTTACCGAGGTCTCCCCACTGAGCTTCCTTAGGCAGTGCTAGATCCGGATCTCCTCGGAAATCCAACCCGACATACGCGTATTCATCGACCATCAGCATCTGGTTTTGCAACCAGTCAAAGAAAATATCGTCATATTTGGCGATTGGTCCTGCCACGTGCCGGGCCATGAGCCGACACCACCGCAACATCCTCGGATCTATAGGACCCATAAGATCCCACTCATCCTTTAGTCTGAACACGAGGACTCTCTCTTGGAAGAAAGACACTAACAAAGATCCATAACCAAATTGTTTCAGTTCTCCCTGCCTACACTTAGTCAGCTATTTTTTGATACTGCGTAATACTGCATCGGCCCAATTAAATACATGGGGCTCAGTACACTCAATGGAATACTGGAAATAGCTCTGCAATTCCATATGGGGAGTGGCACTTCCAGCCATCCGAGCAATCGTGAAGAGAATAGTGTGGAGAGTCAATTCAATTACTCCCCGGATTGCCACTTTCCCTTTCTTTCTTTCGGCCTCGGGTACACAATATTGGTTACAGTATTCACTCATTTTCAAACCACCACCTCTGCTGCCGGTCAGACTGACATGGGACCCACGCCTGGATAATCCGGTCAAGAAATATATGTCCTCGATTTCAATAGATAATGTATGAGCTCCCACAATGAAAACTTGTTGGTCCGGATCCCACATTCAGACTAGGTACTCAATAATCGGACTTGGGCTCTCATGCTCGGGATACGAAAGTATTTTAAGAGACCACAATCTCTTAACGCAACTATGGTTGGGGGATGATTCTCAGCGTTTGCATTGTCCTCCTCGTGTTCTCGTTCTCTCCACTCGAGCACCATGTTTGTGGCTATTTACCTGCATAAGAAACATACAAACATGATTAATGATCTTAGTCATGAAGAGAATCTTTTCTATTGGCTAAACGTTTCAAAAAAAAATTGGGTTCTGCGCTACTCGCAGGTGACATACTATGCACAGTGCAAACTTCTCGCAGGCGGCTTAAGGCCCACCTGTGAGAATGAGTCATTCTTGTGGGTCCCGTATGGGCCACCTACGAGAATGTATCCACGCAAAAAGGGTTCAAAAAACTAACTGAACTCTGAACTTTTAACCAATGAAATCAAATTTTTAAACCATGAAAAGATCAGGAATGAAGAACTTACCAAGATGTTGCTGACGACTCGTCAAATGATCACTCGTAGCTCCCGGAAATCGACACCGAATGCAAAGGGTAAAATGAGGGTTTTTGAAACTCAATTGTAAAAGTGTAAAATGATATGGTAAATTTGGTTATTCACTCATTTTAATTACTTTTTACTATATAAAATGT
This sequence comes from Picea engelmannii, assembly GCA_009831015.1. Classification (NCBI taxonomy): domain Eukaryota; kingdom Viridiplantae; phylum Streptophyta; class Pinopsida; order Pinales; family Pinaceae; genus Picea; species Picea engelmannii. The sequence goes on along the minus strand of ML784142.1, from coordinate 931,490 downwards.
GGGTTTTTTATGTTTATTTATTATTTAAACCTAATCACTAATGTGGAAATGAGTGAAATGACTTGAAGGTGCAAAACATGGATGATTATGGACAGAATTTTTCCCTGGTGTGGTGTAATTTTGATTGTTTGTTATGGTTTTTACATAAAAACCTCGAGCGCCTTTTGTCCATTCTTTCACTTGTGAAAAACATAAGGACGTGATCGAGCGTTTTTTTATCACTTTTTCGGGCTCGCTGTGGTTATACGAAAAATGAACCCCCCTGGAGTTCTCTTTAAGCTCTTTGAAGACTCTCTAAACATGAAAAGATTGCCGAGTGATATTTCTATTTTCACGCTCGCTAAAGTATTTGAAGTATGCGTCTTTCGAGTGATAGTTTAACCCTTTTTCGGTATCATTGGACTACTGTACGAAAAAGGAACTAAGAGAGTTATCTTTTAAGTGTTTTTACAAACTCTATAATCTTGAAAAACCTTCGAGTTTACTATCTCTGGACTCGTTAAACAAACATTGACAGACCCATGATGGGACCGAACCACTCCTTCCTAGGGTTCGTTAAAAATACTCCGAGGGACTCGTCCGAAGGATGAGCTTATATCAACAAGCATATGTGATCCTCTTCAAGCTTGCGTAAAAATAAAGAGGTACTTGCCAGAAATGGTGGGGGAAAATTTGGGAAAGGGATATGTTTCATCTTTGTATTGATTGACAATAAGTGTCACTCTTGAACATGACACCCCCTATTCATCATTTGAAGCCAGTTTGGGAAATCCATTTGTCTCTCATTCGATTTGATAACAAGGTCTTTCCATGTGTCGTCTTTGAGTCAATGCTGTCAAATCATTGGTCGTGTCGTTCATATGTTCAAGAGACATCTGTCTAAAACCTCTATTGAGTCGACCATCTGCAATTATCCATTCTCTCCATGTCGGCCTTCCCTGTGTCCAAAGTCCTATTTCCACATGCTCTGTTTCACCTTCAAACTCTGTTACTCATTTCGTGTCATTGATGGGGCATACATCAAGGCCCTCCTGTGATGAGTTTTGTTCTGTCGAATTCAACACATTATCTGGAATCAAGACTTAGAAATTATTCAGTACCTTGGAGCTTGCATGCCTCAATGGCAAGTTTCTCGCTTTCAATAGTGGGTTTACATCATTGACCCCTGATCGAAAGATTCCGTCGGATGTTCGACGTCAACTCATTTATTCACACATGATGGAATGTACTATGGCACCTTGGGAGTCATTGACATCAATGGTGATTTCTCTCGCACTTGTTAACGATTACATCAATGACCGGTAATCAAGTGGTTTCTACCATGTTCGACTTCAACGTATGTAATCACATGGTTAGATTCATACTTTGGGGTGATGAGATTGAAGAACCTGGATATTATCTTTGCGATCCAGGTTGCGATGGAGTATGTATAATTTGTGACACATAGATCCACTGTGTATGTTTCGTGGCTATGTCGCCTTAATTGGAAATTTGTCACATAGATCCATAGTGTATTCAAGTGGCTATGTTATATTTTGACGGCGTGGATCCACAGTGTATGATTGGTGGCCATGACCTTTGTTTATGATGTCATCAGTCTATGATCTGAGTATGGGAATGCCTATCTCAGAAATTGGTATACATGATATTCTGTCGATGCTTGGATGTTTGCAGGTTTCCGATTAGATGTGCTCTTGGTTCTTGACACACACATGCAACTTACAAAGTCTATCAACTGTCACTGGTTCCAATATCAGACTTTGGGGGGCATTCTGTTATCCATAATTTTGGTTGTCATGATGATGTAATGATGATGGAGAAATCAGGCTCTTCACTAGAACACTTTCATGAGAAAGGTTACTTTTGTCTTCTTCCAGAAATCATATTTTTAAGGGAGGTTCACAGGCTACCTATATATTTGCCTGCGAGAATGAATGATTCTCGCACGCTACATTAAGCTAGGGTGTGAGAAGTTTGCATTGTACCTAACTGCTAGGGTGCGAACCACTTCTAAATGAAGGAAAAAGATAAATTCTCGAACCTTCTAGAAGGGAATCTTCTAGAAGGGTGAGTTGGCATTCGAATGGTTATCTAAGTATTGGTTTTCCTAATATCTTGGGATCATTCCTATCCAAGTAACTAATATATCCTCTCCTATATATTGAGGGGATTGCTCATGGAAAATGTTAGAAGCAAACTAGCAAAAGATTGATTGGAGAATTAGTGGAAGATTGTATGAAGGACTGATGCTACAACAGCTAGAAATACCAACAAAGTTATCAAAAGTAGTTGATTTTATTCATGCATGAGAAAGTGTGTGTGTCAGAGCTAGAAGCCATTGAAAGGAGATCTACAACATCAAGTCTTAGGTTGTAAGTCTTTCTTTCTATCAATTCAATACGGTAATATGTCCCTTTCCCATAAAGCTAATGTCACTTTATTACATAACTCCTTGATCATATGTATAGATTAGCTGTTGAATATATTGAATTATCTTCACTTCGATTGGTTTGTACTGTTGTGGTCTTGACGGTGCAAGAGAATTGGAGCGAAATTGGTACAACAGAGACCCAAGGAAGCGTTCATAAGGTATGTACATGATCCTTGCCTCCTAGTTCATTCAATACTATAAATCTAGGGAAAGAATATTATTCTGTCCTGCTTTGTTCTAGATCCAGGTGGATCTAGGGAGATCGGTTTGTGTCCGCACTTACGGATTAATCCTGAAACAATACTGCATGTATATAAGTAAAGAAATAAGTGGTGTCTAAGGATTTTTGGATCAATAGCAGGGCCCCCAAAGCTAAGGACTAGATTCAGTAGAGTCAAGATATACTCAAGACTCTCAAGGATAATTTACAGATGGCACATAATCAACGGAAGATTTCAGCAGACAAGCACAAGGTTGAGTGCACTTTTGAAGTGGGAGACTTGGTATTTTTGAGATTACATCCTCACATATAGTCTTTGTTGAAGAAAAGTCATGCAGAAAAGATAAATCCACGCTTTTATGGCCCCTATAGGATGATTCAGAGAGTTGGTGAGGTATATTATGAGTAAGATCCATAGTGTGTTTCATGTTTCATGCCTCGAGAAGGCATTGGGACAACATGGTACTTCTTTGGCAGAGTTATCCCCATTGGATGAGGAGGGGGAGTTAGTGTTGGTCCATGAGGAGGTTCTAGAGGTCCGGGAGAGGAAATTTCCATGGGGGCTTCACCTTGTTGACCAATATTTTATCATGTTCATTCATAAAGGAGGTTTTTTAATTGTGAAAATAAGGTCAATATATTATAGGTATTGGGGGGGTGTGGGGTCTCAAAGGGTTTATAGGTATTAGGGGGTATAAAAAGGGATATTTGGTTAAAATAGGGGTTTCTTTTATTGGAAATATGTATTGGGAAGGGGGTTCAACAAGAGGATTTTGGGAGGTATTTATCAATATCTAGTGAAATTAGGGGTATTCTTTACTACCCCATGAATGCAGGCTCTATGTCACAGGTTCACTGAGTGAAGGTCCCATGCAAAATTGCGTAACAAGGTGATCCGAGAATACCTCATCAGGTGGAGAGATTCTCTAGTAGAGGATGCCACATGCGAAGGTGATCAGATCTTGCAACATCCTAACTTACAGTTACTTGAGGACAAGCAATCTCAGGAAGGGAGGATTGTAATGTCCCTTTCCAAATGATAACTCCAGTAGATTGACGTAATAGCCTAAGTGATCCTCATAGGTTACAGTCAGTGGAATAAAATGGGATTAATTAGTTATTTGATTTAATATTTTTAAAAGTGGCATTAAGTAATTAAGTGAAAATGTGTTTTAAGTGACTTCAAGCTTACAAAGTCACTTTAATTTATTAAAAGGGTAAAAGGGACCGCAAAAGGGTTCATGAGGAAATAAAAGAGGAATGAGGGTGTTCTCTCTCATTATGCATTATTATTTTCTAAAAATGAATTTGAGAGAGCTCTTGTAGATTTGGCTCTTAGGATGAGAAACCCTAGAGAAGAGGGTTGGAAATTATCCAGCCTAGTTGATCATAGAGGAGATATCATACATATCTTTCTTCATGCTTCACTTTTGTTGAGTTTCTCATATTGGCGATTTAGTTTCTAGTTTTGCGGTTGAGTTTTATTTGTGTGGAGGACAAGTTTCCTATCATTGCCCATTGTATCTCTCATTGGGGTTGAGTTTTTTCTTGGTTGGATCAGTTGGTTGTGAGAGGGGTGAGTTACCTTGATTTGGGGTAGATTTCTTCAGTTGAAGGATGAGTTTGCTTGCAGAGGGGCCAATTTCTTCTTAGGCGACCTTATCTTGTGTGGAGGGTTGAATCTTTACCTGTGGCTGATTTTCTTGGCTGGTCACATCATTTCTGAGTTGGCTGAGTTCTCTAGTGTTGGGTCAAGGTCTTTGTGGGAGGTTCGTGGCTATTTTGGTTAGCCATTTATTGGGAAAACAATAGTACCACCATTGCTTCTCCATATTGTGACATTCACAAAAAGTACTTCAGGTCTGAACTGTGAGTCAAATCACTTTGTAATTGCTGCAACTTGATAATAGTAAATAAAGGCAAAGGTGCCATTATTTTTGTTGTTACAATTGTTTATATTAATTCTTATTTATTTGTTGTCTCATCATCAAGTATATTGTTGTAAATTCAACTTTGTTTGGTACATTAAAATCAATTATTGCACTACAAATACATAAGAAACACAACCAACAATCATAATGATAGTAAAAAGGGATGTCCTACAGTGAAATAGAACACACAACCGAAGTGTTTGACGAAAGTCATGACCTAGAAATACACACAAATTGCTACAACAATAAGGAAAAATTGTGACAGTAGTAGGTAGGTTCATTACAATGGATCATGGGAAAGTACTTGGAGGGTTTTTCGTGAGGATTTCCTTGGAAAAAATAAACTACAACCCACATATATGCTTCTTAACTATGGATCTATCATGCATCGAGGGGTATCAAATCCCTCAACGAGCAAACAATTATTCATGTTTTTTCACTACAAAAGGGTTTTAACCTCAATGGATTTGATTGCTCTCGGCACATGATAGACTTAGAGTCAATATAGATCTATATTGGTTATCATTACACACCTAAATGCATCTTTTCCACCTGGAACTTTTCTTGGTGCAACACAAAAAGTATTTGAAAACAAAATTGACTGTATGATTTTCGATGCTACATTTTAAAATGGGTACATGTTGGGATTTGTGGTATTTGATACGAGGGTTGTTATTCAATGATAATGAATTCCATTCAACAGTATTGCATGGACATATTGTCCTTATATGTATTACCTGAAAGGGATGTGCATTACTTAGTAATTTTATTGGTACAAGTCTGCATTGTTGTTGTTTGCTCCGAAGTTTGAATGATGGAGTAATGTGTTTTTTATAACAATCGATGGTCTTTGTTTCCTTCAAATTTGCAATCATACTAAAAATATAAGTTGCATATCATCTTCTAGGGATTTTGTATCTTTGACCTTATTATCACTAATACGATTTTGCATCATCAATGGTTGTCGAGGAAGGTTGATTTACTACCATATTTTCCCTCTTAATCATTTCCTTAATGACCAACTCATATAGAAAATAGTTGTTTACCTATTTGAATTCTCTACTAGATTTGGCCTATGCTAGAAGAATATGAACATTGTAATGAGAATATGCCTGGTTTTGATTTTATGCTATAAATTATTCATTATTTTTGTTTTTTGTATGAACCTCATAGGATCCTACAAAATTTGCTTCTTTTGATGGTGCCTTCTTTCCACATTTCTTAGACTTATATGGCAAGGACTATGTTTCCATGCATCCCTTGTTATGTTATATTTAGGACTGGGGCTTCAAGCTAGAATAAAAGTGAGACTCACATCAAATATAATTGTGTTGCATTCATTATGAAAAATGGATCTAAATATTGCAACACCATGGCGTTGAAGAGGTTGGTTAAGTTCAAGAGCACACAAGGCAAAACATGAAAAGGTCGCAAAAAGGGGTCTTAAATTGACATAATCAATCAATGGATTTTGATTTTCAGAGATGGATACATAAATATTTTTTTATAGAATTTGTGACATACAACTTATAAAAGGATGGAGGAGGCTACAACATCTTATTGTCAACAAAATAGTGGACATGGTTGTATGTTGCAACTTGACCTTCCTAGGCTTCTATCAATTCAAAACCTAGAAAATGACCAACAAAAATCTTTGCAAATATAAAGGATCTCCATCACAACTAGCAATTATATGATGTACAAATCACAACCCATTCAAACCATTACCTACTCTCATGATCAAGATATTATATTCCATGTAGAAATTGTCATCTAGATCTAAATTAGAAACCAAATAAAGAAGAAAAATGGAAAAATGGTAGACATAAAATTGAGTTCATTGTCCAAAGTTGAATTAGGAGGAACGCCTAGAGATGCACCTAATCTCCCCTCCATTAAGATGAAAAAATGCCTATAGGTGCATTTGAGTTCTCATCCACTAAGAAGGAAAGGAAGGATTTCCAAACACTTCAATAGCATTGATAGCTTTGGTAGCAAGTAACCCCATAAAGGCCACATGCTCATTCATGTAGATTGCACACTCCTTGTGAAGTAAGACTTGTAAACTTGCGTTTGCGTACATGAATCCATGTTGAAGAATAGTGATTTAGCTTGATTTCTTTTCTTCCCAACATACTTATAGCAAATTTTTTCTCCTGTCAACCAACGCAGCGAAAACCGAAATCCCAACAAATTCCCACCGAAACCCCAGCAAAATCCCATATGTTATGGCAGACTAGTAGTCTATCCATCAATCTCTGTTTATGTTTTCTTATATAAAGCGGGCTCACAGCAAAAGAAATTGCAATTCGTTCTTCTCTTGCCAACGCAACGAGCGACAATGGCATTTGGCAAGACTAATATCTTCATCTTCTCTGTGATTTTTTTCTTCTTTTGTCTTTGTAATCCCTCGAGGGGGGTGCATGGCAAGCACTCATGCAAACTGAGTACCCTGCATTTGGAGACAGCCCCCTTGGGTCACGGGCACCCCGGGTTGTATGTCCAAGTGACCAACTACTGTAAGACTTGTGATGCTCAACACGTCTCCGTTAGTTGCGTGCCCTGGACTCACGATTGTACAAGTGATCTTACACTTTCGTATGGGAAGTCATGGGTATTCTA
>ML784142.1:884191-896281 GCA_009831015.1 Picea engelmannii | reverse complement strand
ACAAAATCTTGCTGCCAATTTGGCGCAACTTCCCAACTTCAGGGAACTCCTGTTAGTCTTCACTTTCAGGAAAACATGGTCACCCACTTTGAATTCTCTATGGGTTCTGTTACTGTCAGTGTAACTTTTCTGCCTATCCTGGGAAACTTTTAGATTCTGTTTAATTTTTATCATTTGATCTTCCATCTCTTTGAGCAGCTTAGGCCCAACTACTGCTTTGTCAGCTGGATTATCCCAGCTCACTGGAGTGTTTCACTTTCTTCCATAAAGTGCTTCGAATGGGCTCATCTTCAATGATGCATGATACCCATTATTGTAGGCGAATTCTACCAAATACAGGTAGTCTTCCCACCTTGATGGTTTTTCCATCACATACATTCTCAGTATGTCTTCTATTACCCTATTCACCCTCTTTGTCTGACCATCAGACTCAAGATGATACGCTGTGCTAAAGTTCAGATTCGTTCTGAATCCCTTGAACAGTCCTTTCTAGAAATTCGAGGTGAATTTCGGGTCCCTATCAGACACAATTGTCTTAGGAATTCCGTGCAAGCGTGCAACTTATTTTAAAAAGATATCAACAACATCCGCTGCCCTGTGGGTGGTTTTCAGTGGAATAAAATGGGCGGCTTTAGTAATCTTGTCCACCACCACCATGATTGAATCATGTTGCTTGGTGGTTTTAGGTAGTCCGGTGATAAAATACATTGTTACCATGTTCCATTTCCACTCAGGAATGGGTAAAGGCTGCAACAACCCTGTTGGGTGTCTATGCTCAGCCTTAACCTTCTGGCACTCCATACATCTGGCGATGTATTCAGCAATTTCTTTCTTCATACCTGGCCAAAAATAATGGCTTTTTACTGCTGCCACAGTCTTCTGATATCCAGGATGTCCATCATAAGCCACGTTATGCATCTCCTTTAGAATTGCTAGCTTCAATTCTCAGGCATTGGGTACATACACTCTATTTTTATACAGAAGTAAACCATTAGTTCCCAATGTGTAACTTTCCTTGGTTTGTGGTCTCTCGCGCTGCTGTAGCTTTGCTACAAGACTTCTATACTGCAAATCAATATTTGCAGCTTCCAAAATTCTGTCTTTCATCTCATTCCTGTACATGCTAATGGCTGTAGCATGTAATTCGTGCACTTTTCTACTGAGTGCATCAGCCACCTTATTTTCTTTCCCTTTGATATGCTTGATATCAAATTCATATTCGCACAGAAACTCCAGCCATCCGGTTTTCCTCGCATTTAAAGTCGGCTGATCAAATAAATACTTCAGACCGTTGTGGTATGTTCTTAATTCAAATCTCCTTCCCATGAGGTAATGTCTCCATTTCATCAAGGCGTGGATGATTGTTTCTAGCTCTAAATCGTGAGTGGCATAATTCCTTTCATTCTCTTTCATCTTTTGGGACTCATAACAAATTACAAATCCCTCTTGGCTGAGAACTCCTCCCAGCCCCTCCTTACACGCATATGTGCACACTACGTAATCCTTATTTGGATCTACAATCTTCAGGATTGGAGCATTGGTTAGTAGTTGCTTCAATCGTTGGAAGCTGCTCTCACATTCTTCAGTCCACTAGAACTTCTTCTCCTTCCTTTGAAAGGAAGTGATAGGGTGAGCTATCTTTGAGAATCTGGATATAAACCTTCTATAGTAGCCTACCAAACCCATAAAAGATCTAACTTCTGCCACATTCCTTGGCGCTAACCATTCTTGAATGGCCTCAACCTTCTCAGGATCCACAGCGATCCCTTCCTTTGATATAATGTGCCCCAAGTAATGAATCTGCCTTTGGTAAAATGAGCACTTGCTTAGTTTTGCGTACAGCTTGTGTTCTCACAACACCTACAGCACCATTCTCAGGTGTTCTTCATGTTCTTCCTCTATCTTGGAATACACCAAGATATCGTCTAGGAAGACTATGACAAACTTGTCCAAATAATCTCTGAACACTCCATTCATTAAGCACATGAAAATAACAGGTGCATTTGTCAGTCCAAACGGCACCATTGTGAATTCATAATGACCGTACCTTGTTCTAAAGGAACTCTTGCTAATGTCCTCATCATTTATTCTCACTTGGTGATATCCAGATCTGAGATCTATTTTTGAAAATATTTTCGCATCCTTCAACTGATCAAAAAGATCATCAATCCTTGGCAGAGGATACTTGTTCTTGACAATGACCTTATTCAACTGCCAGAAATCAATGCACAGTCTCAACGTCCCATCTTTCTTCTTCACGAATAGGATCGGGGCTCCCCAAGGTGACACGCTGGGGTGAATGTATCCCTTCTTTAGTAGCCCTTCGAGCTGCAATTGCAACTCTTTCAGCTCTGGCGTACTCATTCTATAAGGAGCCTTCGAAACTTGAGCTGCTCCAGGCATCAAATTTATAGAAAAATCGATGTCCCTCTTCGGAGGTAGTCCAGGTACCTCCTGAAATACATCCTTGAATTCTTTGAGTACTTCGCGATCTTTCGGATTTGAGACTACATCTCGGGATGCTTCTTCCACCCGAGATGCATATAATTGAAAGCCTTTCCAGTAACATTTCTTCAGCTGCATGGCTTAGATCTCCCTAACAGCCACGGCTCTGGGAATTCCTTGGACTGTTATCGGATTTCCCTCTTCGTTCAGGCAGGTAAACCTCTTGTTACGACAATCCAGAAGGGCATGGTGCTGGTCCAACTAGTCCATCCCAATTAAGAAATTGTATGAGCCTAAAGGAAAAACGTTCAATTCAGCCTTAGTGCTCATTCCTTTCATGTCCACTGAACAAGACTTAACCAATTCAGTGACCTTCCTCTTGGTCCCTGTAGCCAACTTCACTAACCAAGACTTTTCATGTTTGCTTATTGTTAAATGCAAACTTTCCACCACTCTATGATCTATATAACTATGGCTAGCCCCTGAATCAATTAAAATAACAAGTGGTCGATTGTTGATCATACCTTCCACTTTAATAATGTGCGATTGAAATTCTACTTGTTTGTTGTGCAGGGTTGCGTAGATCCTTGGCATTCTGCTACCCATATCCTCCATTGTTTCAGCTTGCTGAATAGTATGAACAATTATTGCTTTGTCTTTTTTGTGGGGGCAGTCTCTGTACCTATGATTCCCTTTACAGCCCCAACACTCCATAGGTGGAGACCTTGGCATCTGCTCACTCCCTTCAACTTTCCTAGGGTTTCTAAAAGATGAATGTCCCCAAGGGATGTTCTTGAAAAAGAGTGGCTTGTTTCCCTTCTGCCTCTATTCTTTCTTAAACCTCTTCTGGTCATCCCAAGCCTTCCGAAAGGTAGGATTTTCTCTTTGTTGTTCGTATAAGCATTTCTCCCTTCTTATTGTTTCTTCCATAGTCTTAGGATCATCATATTGAATCTTGTCACCAATGGAAGGTGGCAATCCACTCAGATATCTCTGAATTTTAACAGCCTCGTCTTTGATGAATGGAACATACTTCAGTAGTTCCAGAAAACTTCGTTCATACTCATCAATGGTCATACTGCCCAACTTGAGTTCGAAGAACTCCTTCATCTTTCTGTCATAGTATCTTTTGGTCAGGTATTTCTTCTCAAAATACGTCTTAAACTCCTTCCACGTGACCTCTTTCTCTTTGATGTGTTGCACCTGCACCAACTGATCCCACCACATGGATGCTTTTCCTTTTAGCTGGTACATTGCAATTCTTGCTTCTGCATGGGCAGAATAATTCTGCAGTTGGAAGTATTTCTTTATACCCAACAACCATATTTCGGCATCCTCTTCCTTCTTATGTTCACCGTCAAACGTAGGCAGTTTAATCTTGTTGATTTCCCCTTTCAATTCATCCCTTCTAGATTTTCGGTGCTTTCTGGTAGGAGACGAGCTCGAACTACTGCGTGTTCCCCTACTGGAATGTTTTTGGGAGAGACTAAGATGTCAGCTACCACTCGTCGACCTCCTTTTCCTCTCGAGAGTCTTGACGCTTCTTGATCTCCTTCTTCTCCCAGGGGTTTTACGACTATCCGTCTTACTTGAGTCTCTTCCCTTCTCGAGTTTCCTCTCTATTCTTTCCAGGCTCTTCAAAAATTTTAAGTTTAATACACCCTGTCGATCCCTGACTTTCATGAGCTTTCGGCGAGCCTGGGCCTCTATTTGCAATCCTTCAATGATTTTCATTATGTGTCCTTCCTTATCCTTTTCTTTTCCGTGCCCATTGGAGTTCGATCCTTCCACTTCCACATTGACATCCTTTCCTTCTCGTTCGTCTCTTGTTTCAGAGGCAATCTGCACCTTTTCCAATTCCATACTCGGCGTTGGTTAACTGGAGTCCTGACCCTCGTTGAACTCTGCACACGCACTGTGCAATTCAATTAGAAGTTTTTCAGGCCATTAAAACTTCATGAACAATCCACAACATTTATATGCCAATACTAACAAGAACAAAAGACATTTCGATACAAATAAGTTTTCTGAGCTCTCATTCGACTCTGCACTTTTCGGGTCTTCGAAACTTTCGTTTTCGGCATTTCGGGATTTTCGGGCCTTCGGGTTTTCAGTACCCGGGACTTCGGGTTTTCAACACCCAGGAGTTCATTTTGCAGTGATTCCCAACCTTTTATCATTTCAATTCCCGAATTCTGAAAAATTGGTTTCCTTATTCTCTGAGCCCACAACATAGTTGTTGTCCTTAAAATATGCTACGATTCTTCTATCTTCGGAGATTTCGGGACTTCGGGACTTCAGGTTTTCGGTCCACGAGGCTGTTAGACTTGCTTTCCTTTCTAACCCCCGACTACTGAAATTTCGATTTTCTTTACCCTCCGGGCCCACATAGCACAGTGGTCACCCACAACCACGGTGGCACGTGGCACGTTCATGAGGGTCCACGTCGCTTTTAACGACATCATCGAATCCCATCACTCTCGATTTTCTTCTTGAACCACTAGCACGTCCATGTGTCCTCATCCATTCCTAGTAAAATCCAACGGTCATATCTTTTTCAGATCTATGGCGCAAATCCTTCCGGCGTTTCGGGGTTTCAGGCATTGGAAGTTCGTGCATCCACACATCTTGAACTTCCATTTGCCGAAATCCTAAAATCACTGTCTATTTAACTACTTGATCCAATGGTCAAGTTCTTCTCCCCACGATCTATGGTGTAGGTTGTTTCGATATTTCGGGGTTTTGGGTTTCAGAGATGTTCACCTCTCCTCACTTCCCATCTCCCAAAACGTCGATTTCTTCCTGGACAATTAATGGTCCAGATCTCTCTTAGATCGACAATTATGATCCAATCATGAATTCGTGTTTCGTGAATTCTCACGAACTCACCCTTTGACCATTTCAAGTTACGAGTCAGCGAAAGGTTGATCACTCTCCACGCGTTCTTTCTGATGGACGGTCCTGACTAATTCGGGATTTCACGTATCGCGATTTCTACACTCCTGTGCAATTCCAAAGGGCTTTAAACCCCGTGCACACTTTCCATATCTGACGGTCACGAGGGTTCACCTTCCCTCCCAAACAGATCCTAAAGCTCCAACACTTCTGGTGTGGAGTCCTCTTTCCTATGTACTTATACCACACTGGCTGCGGTTTCATAACGTCGCTATATCTCCTGAGATTAAAAAAATCGTCAACTAACTCCTTGACACTTTGGAGAAAACCAGGGTCTGAAATTGGCCTTCCAGACCCAATTTCCCCTCGCATTCTCAGTCCAAAGACCGCTCCACTGGCCCATCTAGGCTCAGTGTCAAAACCTTGGCTCTAATACCAAACTGTAGCGCACCCTTTCAGCTACCATGGCTTAATCGCTCTTAAAAGAAAACTTTAACACCACATGGTACATAAATCGTACAGGTATTATATAATCCACATGCATTTAAACAAATAAACACATTCTACACAGAGTATTCATATGAGTTACTGCCATAATTAACAATCAATAGTGTTTCATACTAATTCATATACACAGCGGAAATCATGATAACATAAACAGTAGAGTCATGCAAAAACATGATTAAAACATAATCAGATACTTATCTTTTAACAGTGGTGGAATCCAACAACCAAGTGCAGGCCTTCCACGAACCTCCCAGCCTTAGACCACACTGCTCATCAGCTCAATAGTGAGCCACCCCCGAGCTGGGACTAAGCTCCACCTCGAGACAAGGAATCCTAGGTTAGGCTGAGGTTACAGGGAAAACAACACATAGCCACAGGAAGGAATTCTCTCCCAGGAACCACCCACACTAACTGCCCACAGTCCCTCATTCCCCACGTGTTTGTTCCACCTCAGGAGGATACACCTTCTCTGTCACCTGGACAGTCCTTCGGCTGCTAACCTCCCTTGCCTTGGGTTATAGCAACAGGCTGGACCGGAAGTCTCTGGGCTCTGTGGTAGCTACATGGTTCCTTCTAGGAGTTCTCTCCTTCCTCTTCGCACTCTCTCGCCTGGAGAGAATCACTCACAGGTCAACAAACCTCCCACGCAGTCCAGCTCTACATGGCCAGACAACCAATGGAAAAACAGACACGACTTTTTCCACAGGCTCAGCAATGGAAAAATGGCTCAGGGTCACGGCTTCGGGACAGAGATCTCACGCACAGGCTCGATCCTGGGAAGTGGATGCACACGGATTCTCCAGACACAACATAGGCTTTTCCCCTTCAAACAAAGGTGAAACTGGCTCTTTACGAGTCGATCACAGGCTTCTAGTTCAGTACGGAGGTATACATGGGTTTTTCAGTTCAGAAGGTGTACGAGGTTTTTCTACAGAGCTCAGGTCAGTCGTGCCGCTCCGAGCCCGTACACCCTCAGGTAGTCAGTTCGAATGAGAGAGTGCCCCCGTTCATGGTCCACCCAAACTATTTTATTTGCATGCACCAGGGTCGACACTTGTCGCCCTAGAGACTGCATGCGTTCCACCAGCACACATCACCTTCCCTTGGTTAGGAACTTAGGATAAAAAAATATAAATGGCACATGTTCTTTTGGAATAATAATAGAATATTATTCCTAGGATTAAGCCCCTTTTCCCACCTTCCAGCCCCTAATCCCTTGCCTTCTCTGTGGAAACTCAGTCCCCCTTCACTCATTCATCGTGGTCGATCTGCACCTAGTGGTGTTTACAATTTTATTAAATTTTTTTGCATATATACAAGTACAAAATCAGGCCCTTGGCCTCCAATCCTTAGGCTCTCTGGCCTAACAATCACATAAGCCCACCGACTTATACAAACTTGGCCCACCAACCTATAACACATATTTACAATTCATTTCATACATCAGATTTACAACTGGGCTCGGCCTTGGGAACATTACAACACCGTACTTCTCTCCATCTTGAATAATCTCTCTAGCCCAAGCTGGCTTTCTTTTATGGAGGGTCGTCATCTAAAGAGGTTCTTGGACTTCCACTATATCATGGTCTTCTATAAGTTCCTCATCAGGTAAAGTTACCACTTCCCTCACTGGTTTTGCAGCTCTGGGAACCTCCCTCACTGGTTCTGCAGTCTTGGGGATTATGGGTTCCTCTTCATATACTTCTTCAAACTGGCATCTTCATCAAAAGTCACATCCCTGCTGATCTCAATGTGACGATGACCTGGTATATAGATTATGAAGGCCTTGGAAACTTCACAGTATCCCGCAAATATTCCCTTCTTTCCTAAAGGTTCCAACTTGTTTCTCTTCTCTTTCGGTATATGAATAAATACTAGGCAGCCAAATATTTTGAGATGGCTTACCTATGGATTCTTTCCAATGTACATCTCTTTCGAGATCTTGAGCCCAAGAGCACTATGGGATAATCGGTTCTGCACATATACAACTGCCATTGTTGCTTCTACCCATAAGCACATAGGAAGATCTTGATCATGGATCATAGTCTTCATAGCTTCCAGTATTGTTCTATTATTTCGTTCAGCTACACCGTTTTGTTGGGGATTATAGGGAGTAGTAAGTTCCCTCTTGATCCCAACATCTTTGCAAAAGTTCACAAACTCTTTTGATGTGTATTCTCTTCCATTATCTGACCTGAGTATCTTGATCTTTCTCTCAGAAAGATTCTCTATCAAGGCTTTGAATTCCCACTAATGGAGGACGATGGCATTAGGCAACAAACATCTGAATGAATGAGCTCTAGGACTCCTTCTTCCTTGTTGTCTTTCTTCAGAAATGGGTTCTTGATGTTCTTCCCTTGTGCACATCCATTGCATATGCCTTCATGGTCACCTTTGATTTCTGGTAAACCTGTGACCGCTTTGCATCTGTATGGTAGCGCCTTGTAGTTGATCTGAGCTAATCTTCTATGCCAAGGTTCACATGGATTCTTCAATGGCATGGGTCATGGCAGCTTCTGAGTGAACCTTTAGCTTATGCAAGCCACCTTCTTCTTTTCCAATGATGATTGCTTCATTTATGGTCTCTCCTTTAGCATGTTTCCTTCTGCAACCTTCACTATAGCTTCCTCAGGGTTATTACATGTGACCTGGAGCAAGGTCAACAAAACAAAAAGAAAGAATAATATCCTTCTGAGAATATAAAGCAATAGCACAAACAATCATCACAGTAGCTCCTTTAGAGCTATCACTTATAATTTATCTAAAGAAAAGATTAAAGGTAAGGAATACAATACGAAATGAGGTCAACACTCTCATAGTGTTGTGACCAAGCATTCTTCCATGGCAACTTGGAACTAACACGTGAGGTTTCTCCTAGAGGAGGTGTTAGTTGTATTAGGCAAAGCATTTACCTCTATATGCTCACATGCTATCAAGTATGATACTTTACAAAGACTGTTATCTCAACTATAGTCATCAACTTATCATGTGTACCTTTGAATCTTATCAACTTGATTTAATAAAACCTGGAGCCTTGCCTTTAGGAATGAGTGCTTGCTTTTCTTCCAAGTCTCCTTCACTCAAGATGATGAGTGCTTTCTTCAACCTGTCTTCTATACTAAGACAATACACTATCTTGACAGAAGGTTGGGTTAGAGGATAAGCTCCATGATATCAACTTTTAATCCATCTAATACCTTGACTCAGAAGAGATTAGAATGATGTTCATAGCTACAACATGCAACACTCATCAAAATAATAATGCATATCAGAATAATCACACATGTGTTGCTTCATTCCTTTGAATGTGTTGGATCTTGAGATCCTTCTAGATCTATGGCAAGAGATCTCTTCTCCCGCAAATACTCTTTAAGGTTTAACCATTAAACATATGTGAGTACATACCTCTGATAGCATTTGTAGGTAGTGGCTCCATCTGGTAGCAGCGGTAATCATTACCAACTCTTAAGAAAACTTCAAGCGTGATTGCAACTAGTTCTATGACTGCAACTGCAACTGATGCTGCAACTGCAATTGGTTCTGAAACTGCAACCGCAACTTAGGGTTTTATGAGGAAACCCTAATTTTTCAAACTTCAAATTTTGAAATTATGATCCAGGGAATAGATGCGCTAAGCTGAGGCGAGTATGTTGGTGTAGTCAAAATTTCGAAAATCCAACTTTTACCCCCTCAAACTTGATCTACGGATTTCTGGACTAGTGCTTCTGGTTTTCTGGTACTTCTGGTACTTTTGGTACTCTGGTTTTCTCGTACTTTGTGAAACTAGGGTTTCACTTTCCGAGAGATCTAGCCACTGAAAAGGTGCGCTGAAGGTGCCAAAATGATCCTTGGGAGAGGGCACACTTTTCTAGGTGGTTTTAGGGATGAAATACCTTTCCAACAAAAAGCCCTAATTTTCATGTATGACAACAGTGACGTTTTTCACTTTTCTCTTGTGAAAGATGCTCTCTTCATCTTGGCTCTGATACCATGTTAATGTTTAAGCCATTATTATAGTTCTTTGCATATTCGATAACAATAGCATAATACAAGATCACTGAGAAATACACAATCACAAGAGACATAGCATTTATCTTGGGAAACCCTCTAGGGGAAGAAAACCTAGCAAAACTTCCTTAATATAGATAGCCAATACAATGCCAAGAGATATCTTAAACTAATGCAGAAGATCCTCTCCCAGATATGCGCCACTCTCTCTCCTTCTTCTCTAACTGTAGATCCAAAACTTGTCTCACAAATGAGCAAGTGAGTTGTGTGCCTAAGTGAGGTGCTAGCCTCCTTATTTATATTAGACTAGCATGTGTGAAGTGTCTCTTCACTGGCAGGGCCGACTTCTCCAACTGGGTGGTTACAATCCAGCGGGGTTATTATAGCCATTACCCATTCCAAAGTAGAAGTGTGAAAGTGTGTCAATGGATTTCATCACATGTCTACCGAAGGTATAGAGAAGAGATTACATATATGTGGTTGTTGATCAGTTGGCCAAGTTCACACACTTATTTTCCATTCCCTTAGAGTAAAAGGAATAACGGATAGCAGAGTTCCTCTTCATGGAGGTATTTAGACTCCATTTGTTGTCGAAATAAATTATCAATGACAGGGATAACAGATTCCTCGATGCTTTTTGGCAGGAGTTGTTCAGGTTGTCTAGCATAGAGTTAACTCCCAACACTATTTATCACCCCCATACAGATGGTAAAATAGAGATCGTGAACAAGTGGCTTCAGGGGTATTTATGTAAGTATGTGTCTGGGTAGAAGAAAGCATGGACTAAGTGGTTGCAATTGGGAGAACATTGCTATAATACCACTTATCACATGTCCATTGGTATGACTCCATTCTGAGCATTGTATGGCTATGGTGCTCCTTCATTTTTTGGTTTGGCATTTGGGGATAACTGATCTAGGAGGATCTAAGGAATGATCAAAGAAGTCCAGGAGGATCCTAAATGCTCACATAGGTCCCAGGGGGTCCATAAATGCTTAAAAATTGGTTGTCTCAGATTTTATAGAAATTAACATCATTGCGTAGAACTCATCGTCATCTTTCCAATGATGCAAATGACAATTCAAACAAATATTATATGAAAAAGTTATTGGAAGTCAAAGTTCCAGTCAACCAAGGTCAAAGTCAAAAGTCAAAGGGGTAAAAAGGACATGTATCATGTCCATATAGTGACATGTGGCATGACTGTATAGGCAACGTGGCCTCACCCCAAGGTGCCATGTGGATTGATTGTACAAATGACTGGGAAACACATGTGGTTCAATCACGAGTTCTTAAGTCGCACCTAAGTGGTTCAATGGTGTGTTGACACATGGAATTAGTTATCCATGAGAATTTATCACATGGAATCTTTCCATTGGCCTATATGGTTAATGTATTATAAAATTTTGGAGCCAATAGGGTTCAACCCCATGACCACCATAGCCTCCATGCCTTAACAAAAACCCACTACCAATGTGCCACCATATAGTACTTAACCATATAATGATTCACATTTTATTTAAGTTAATGTTAAGGTTTGTTTGGAGGGGGAAAGGGGTTGAGAGCTATCCCCCAGCCTTTTTTCCTATACTACACAATATGACCTGAACCTTAAGTTCACGGGGAGCTTAACCTTGTATTGCACGAGAGTTATATGTAATGATCCCAAGCCAAATTATTTCTTGGAATCACTAACTACTACTAATTTATTGAGTTATTAAGTGCATACAAGATTCATCAACATGTGGAGATCACAATATATTCAAGATGTAGAAGCACAAGCAAAGATCTGACCTTTTTATTATGAGCAATGTAAGATCAATACAATAGATGGCGGATCTGGCATAAACCTCAGATGGCTCTACAAGCAATAGATATGAGCTGCTACAAAATGCTCCCGCTAATACAAAATAATGCCTCCAAAGGCTGAATAAGAAATGAAGATCAATACAAGCAGATCTGAATGCCAAACTCTCCAGCTGAAGAATGCCATGCTCCAATAGAAGGCTGAAACCCTCAATAACTCGGCCCTGCTGCCAAAAGTGTCCAATCACCTAAGAAATATGCCAATTGGTAGATCGGGTGATGGTAAGAATAACCCAGGTTCCTGAATCTCCAAGATCCCTCTCAATCTCCATAGATCTGAATTTCCCACTGAATGGGGTGCCCCACTGCATGACTGAAACCCTAGCTAGTTCGGCCCTGATGAAGGTGGCCTCCAAATGCTCTGAAACT
>ML784142.1:790132-842030 GCA_009831015.1 Picea engelmannii | reverse complement strand
TGCCCATAAAAAGGTTGATAGTCAGTCTAATTCTTAAGATAAACCTTATACCCTATAAAACATACTAAGGGTGATTGGGGTTTATGTTGTTCTTGCTCATCCTCTTATAAATTTGAATGCATTTCAAAGGGTATGCGCGACTAGAACTTTCGGCACTGTGTTGTCTCTGTATTCACTGCCATAACTAAGCTAAACCACAGGGTCGAAATAAATTTGGTGATATTTTTTATTGGCCCGAAACATCCCATATTTACATTTTTAGAGTCAAATATTGGCTCATACTTGTCATGTTACTCATGTATGTATTCAACCTTCGTAATCACTCTCTGTAGACTTTTCCTTGTTTATTTACTAGCTCTTATTGCTAATGGTGGGCTCCTCTGTTTTTGCGAGGATACCCATCAAGGAGTTTTGGGGTACTTCTCCCTTCTCAGTCTGGAGGTCACATGGTTCATTACAACAGTGAAGGATGTCAAATCCCTCCGACTACAGATAAGTATTACTTTGGTTTTTCTTTCTTATTAATATCTTAAATCTTCTTATCTATGTGGATCAATTTATAATGGTTTTAATGCAACACATGCAAGGTTTTCGAGCACGCGAAGATATGAAGAACAACTGTTGTCATCCACATAAGAGGTATTCGGGTTCCGTTCTTCCCCTTTCAAGAAGCTTAAGCGTCTCAGGGTAGAAGAAGGAGTTAACTCCTTGTGGTAGAGATTATTCGTTTTTACGTTGGTTATTGTTTCTTGTAAAATGGTTTTCATGTCCAATAAAAGGGTTGACTATAAAACTAAAGGGTTGGCTGAAAGGTTTAGTTAGATTTTTTTTTTTTTACTGGCCTTTTACTCGACATTTTGGACATGGAAGATACAATTTGAATTATTTTGTTAAATTGGAATTAAATGATATTATGAATAATATGATGTTTATATTCTTTTATAAAACTTGCAATTAGTTAGGCATACTACTTGTTTCATTCCGCGATGTATCCAAATCTGTTCTTAATTTACCTTACTTCCATATATATGAATTGTCTAAAGTTATACTACTTTCGTTCACAAAGGGATTGACTAGATCTATGCATCAAGTAACTATACAAGCTTGAGTCTATCAATATATAAAAAGGATTGAAAGTTCCCGACTCTGTCAATTATATCTGGACTATTTTCTTTATACATTTTTCATCGTATATAAATCTGTTGACTATTCTTTGATTGTTCTGTGGGGTATTGTATAATTGTTAGTTTTTTTGTCTACAATTCTTGAAATATGTGCAACTCTTTATAATGTTACAATGTATATATACTTATAATATATATATATATATATATATATATATATAGGGGAAATTAGTGCTCCATACTAGTTCCACAATAAGTATATATATATATATATACAGCAGTATAGAATAAATTCTAGAATTGGCCACATGTATTCTTCATGAAAAAAAAAAAGGAAAAAGAACTACATTATTCATTTTGTACTTTAAGTCAAAAAAAAAAATACTCAGTACTAAATCTGGTGACATTTTGTCAGTTTCATGCTCCATAGGAGTGAACAGAATTCATCCATAATATTATTCCAAACCTAAATGATAGATACATTGCAATAAATCAATTTAGTCATTCCAAAACAAAGAAGAAATAGCATACATATCTCAACCAGTTCGCAAAATGACAAAGGGAACAACCACGTTCCTCCAAACCATATAACAGGGCAGCCAAGTTACTTTCCCAATTCACCCCCTAGCCTCACCATGAATCCATGAGGGAGAACCTGAAATCTCCCCTTCAACAATGTTTTCTTCTATCTCCAATTCTCCCCTTGTCTCACACTTAATATTCAGTATTCATAACAATAAGTACACAGTAGTTCTCTTTTCCCATCATATTAGGCAACATCCTACCTCCTCACATATGCTTATTTATCCAAACCATATTTTTTCCTAGGTCTTTTTCCCTCTCTTGGAAAATTTTGCAACTTTCTAAATCCCTGATTTTCAGGGGCTGCCAATGGCCAAATCCATGATTTTCCACTTGTAACAATCAGCCCTGAGGTAGTTCCAACATGTTCCCCACTCATGGAGTCATGGTCAACTAATTTTAACATGGTTGTTCCATTTGTCCTCCTGAAATTAATATAAAATATTATGTTTTCATACAAGTGTCATAGTCAATTAGTTAGTTCGGTCAAATCAGATCTCTGCCCAATAGTCATAATAATTAATTACAAACTACCAAATTCAAATTTACCAAAAATGGCAATAATTCTCTAACAATTTTTGAATTTCGAAATACTTTATTTTTGGGGATGTGACATCAGCCTAGATCTAATGGTCAGGGTTTATCCATTTAGATCTACATATCTACGGCTCCTATCACTTCGTGAATTCATCGTTCGGGTGCTCCACCAATCTTTTTCCAAGCATTCATGCACCAGGGGAAAGACACGTTGTAACAAACCCAGGACAGGCCATAAAAAATTTCGTTTTTCTTAAAAGACGTATTCTCCATCCATGGTTTCTAATTTGGAAAGTCAGGGAACCAGTCCAACCTCCCGGTCAAGGATATTTGATTCTGGAGCCAAACAACTCTTTGATACCTTGATGGTCTCATTCTGCAATTAAACACAGACTCTTTCGACTTCCGGGTGTAGGTCTAATGGTACTCGCGACCTTCCCCTTTTTCACTTGCAAAATCTCCAAGTTTGGGCACTAGCCCCTTTTCTGATAAGCCCTTCCTTTTCATGACCTTGGGCGATGACCTCGCGTAATCTACGCGATTGCGGGCGCGGCCAAGGGTAGTTTGAAACCAACTACTTTTTTCCCCTCAATTCACCTTGAGCTTCCATGTGTCCTTTCTCAAAAACCGTGGTCTCAATTGTGGCCCGCCCTCAACATTTTAAAGTCTGTCCACCTTCGATCCCCACAATGCGATGGGATTGTCGATCTCACGACCTTAATGGTGCTTCTGAACTGACAACAAAGATCTATCCTTTTTGAATCTATGGATCAGATCTAACCTTTCTAAATCAATGAATGTGATTTATTTCGCGATTCGGGTTTCAGGAGTTTTAACTCTCAACTTTCGCTTTCTCCGTCAGTAGCTATCTTCCAAAGTAGAAGAACTAGTGACACATTTCCTCAACAAATGGATGATTCTGATGAACTCTGGCTCTCCGACCTTCAGGATTTCTTGCTCCTTCATTCAACCTTTTCTCCTAGAGTGCTCCATACCCATAGTTGTATATCGGACGCCACGCATCTACTCTGATCAATGGTCTACATCCACTCTCCACAAACACAAATCTCTGAATTGAATCCTCTTGAAGTGTGGGATCTTATGACACTTTTCCTCTCCAAATTGACAGCCCTGGTCCTCTTCGAGACTTCAACACTATTCAACCAAGACCAGATCAACAGTCCTTTGACCTCTCCTTGATCAACGATCTATATCTCCTTCAGGACTTCAGGGCTTTCACCCTCTTCTTTCCTTCGTAGTGCTCCATACCTAGAGTTCTAGATCTGGTGCCATGCATCCAATTTCAAATCAATGGTTGTTGTCCGCTTTGGGACTTCGGCCTTCGACGATTTCAAATATTGATTTCCCCACACTCTGCTTCTCCTAGAGGGTTTTATCCAAAGTTCGTTATTTGATGACATGTGTCCTCTCGCAAATTGATGGCTCCCATCTGCTTCGGATATTTGGAATTCGATGATTTCAAGCTTTACTCCTTTTTTTTCTCAAGGACTACTTTCACCCGAAGTTCATGATATTTATCCATGTACCTTATGGATCTGATGGTCCAGATTCTCTTCGGCTCTTCGAGCTTCGAGAGTTTCAGACTCCTATGCACTCGTTTCTCCCAGAGTGCTTTCACCCGAACTTCATGGATTTCCGCCACATATCCCTCTACAACGGATGGTTGCGATCTTCTTCAGCCTTCGAGGCTTTGGGAGTTTATCACACTCCTATCAGCTGACAGACATGATCTACTTCGGGTCTTTACCCTAAGTCCATAGAATTACGCCACTTGTCCTCTGGATCCAATGATTGACATTTACTTCGGACGATCCGACAGTTGACTTTTTCTTCAGGTCTTTACCCAGAGTCTACAGGCTTATGCCACCTGTCCTCTGGATCTGATGCTTGAGATTTACTTCGTTCTCCTTGGCGATGGACGGTCCCAAACTACTTTGGGACTTCAAGACTTTGGTAAGTCCACTCTCCTGCATGTGAAAAGAAATAAGGCTCGGGAACCTTTCTCTGATCAGATGGCTATTTGTCCTCTGCGTTGTGATCCAATGACCATCGTCGCTCCTCCTCCTGAGCTTCTGATCTCTTCTGACTTAGAAGATTTTCTAAGTGTTCAAAGGCCTCGACCTTTGCTCCTCCTATGGGTTTGTATCTTGGACTTTGTCTGCATGCCTGAAAGTGATATCTCCTTTGAGCTTGATTCCCCTTGAATATTTCACCTTCCCATGCACTCCTTTCATTTCAGGGATCTCAACAAACTTAGATCGAAGGTCAACGATGATCGATGGTTCACAAAGATTGCAGGGTTCAACCTCTACCATCAAGGGAGTGCTTGCTCGAATCTAGTCTAATCCTATTCGTTGATCTTCCATTCCTGATGATATTAATGACGTAGGTTGATCTCGACCATGAACTCACATGTCCGCTATCAGGTTCTTATGTCATGGGTAGTTATGGTAACTTGACTATCGTCTACCTCCCAAATTTGGCAGTCGGTACAGTTCCTGAGAATCCTCATATATAAGTCTCAAAGTTAACTTCGAGACTTCATAACTTTAGGGATTTTATCTCCCTTATGATGAACTCACTCAGTTCGTCAAACTTGTGAAGTCGCATGCTCTTTCCTGTACCCAGTGGTCACAACAGACCGTGGCTTCTTCCGAACAGATTTTGTCCATTCGTCTTCCAAACAAGGGACCCTGCCCATTTTCGATACTTCAACCTCATTGTTCTTCCTGATATTTGTTAGCTCTAAAAGGATTAATAGCTTTGTGCTCTTTATCTTGAACTTAACGCTTGGAAGAATCCTTTTGCGCACCCCTTACGCTCATTCCTAAACTCCAGAACTTAAGTGGTTCTCGGTCTCTGCCTACCTCATAGAGAACCTATGCATACGTGCACTATCTCTCCTAATATTTAATAAACTCCCTCCTCCAAGGGAATCCAAACAAATAGGAGTGTTGACATGCGTATGTGAAACTGTGCCCAAGATTGACGAACTCACAGTTCATGGATCTAGTTTAAACCACCACATGGTGTTACGAATACAAAACATGTCGGATTCATATAATTTCTTACTTTCCTAGTTACACCATCAATCAGACACAAAAATGGATACATTATAAATCATTAAGCAAACAAATCCATACCTGGGTCATTCATAGTATATCTAATTTTATTACACAATTACAACTCAATTTCACAGGGTATGAGAATACTTATCTATTACAAGTTTCATCCAACTAAATGACTATGGGTGTGTGCCTTTCCATCCAACCATAGGCTCAGAGGAATTCATTCTTGGCACTCTGGCCACCCCCGTGCCAAGCCATGATATCACTAGGGAATTTACGCCATCTCTAAGAGAAAACTCTTTATGTCACAACAACCTTGCGAGGTTTATTAGATGCTTTCCTAGCATCAATCTCACGTTCGTTCCTTTAGGTCATTTTCTATGCACTTCCTTTTGGTTCTGGCATCCCCTTTTCAAGATTTCTCTCTCATCTAGTGTCTCTCTTCTTGTTGTGTGTCTGTATGTATCTTACCTTCCCTCCTTTGGAAGGTTTCTGACATGTCCTGTTCCTTTTGTCAGAAGGAAGCTCAAGTCTGCAGGTCTCTGTGGTACTTCGAGCTAACATTCTACAACTAGACCATGCTTACATTCATGGGGGTGGTTGATGATTCAACCACTGGTCCTTTCTTGATTAACTGATTTCCTTCCTCTAGAGATATCATGGCTCGTATTTCAAGGCTTCACCCCCCATCAGTCAGTTATGGGAAATTTAACAATAATACATTTACATCGTCCACATGCCTTAACATGGTAATCCTATTTTATGATTAATCACAAGCTGGGGGAAACAGGGATGTTACAATTCCCTCCCCCTTAAAGGAACACCTTCCTCGGTGTTCTTTCTCAAAAACACCTGTCATGCCTTTCTCATTCAATTGTTTCAGAAATATTTATCCTTGTTTTTCGGTGAGGTCCTTTTTCAGACCCTTAATCTTCATCACCTTCTTTCAATAATTCTTGGACAACAAGCACGTTAATCATAGTATTTTGTGAAAACATTGCATAAACATTTCTAGGAAAATTTTATAATCTTAGCACAATAATTATCTGTGTAGTTTGTGGATTTGTATCCACATGGTTGTCTTGTTATCTAGGCTCATTGTTCTTCCTTGACATACTCATTGTGTGTATGATCTTAATCAATAGTTTACAAGAACTATCAAGGTATCATGTTCCTTACGGTCACTCACCCTCTAGGCCCAAGATCAAGCATCCCCTTCTCTGTTATACAGTCCCTCGGGTGATTCATCTTGCCTTGCCAAGGTTTTCTCGCACAGGAAGAACTACCCATCATGTGCATGATTCCAATCAATAGTTTACAAGAATTATTAAGGTCTCATATTCCTTGCGGTCACTCACCCTCTAGGCCCAGGCTCAGGCATCCCCTTCTCTACTATACAGTCCCTTGGGTGATCCATCTTTCCTTCCCAAGGTTTTCTCACACAAGAAGAATTCCAAATACTTTATCGAGCCTTAAAATCGAGGTGTCCCTCAGATTTTCTCTACTGAGGCATCCCTCCGTCTTGTGTTACCTCAACACAATATATTCTCGGTGATCATGGCTTACCACGGGATTCTCATGGCTCGGTAGTAGCCATTTTTCATTCTTTTCATCTTGACATCCTTCTGTCTCGACGAAATTTAGGGACCAAGGTTACTCTCCTTCTCCTGACTCAATTATATATAGGGACGAAGGTTACTCTCCTTCTCTCAAGTTAGTCTCTATTTCCTGCGATCAGAACACACTATTTTTCATAGTTCTTCCTTGAACCCGAGAGCTCAGTCTCTCATCTATGCACTCTTAACAGATCTTTTCCTTTCACCTGTATCATAGGAATACATAAATTCATGAGACATCATTATAAATTTTAAATTTAGAGTTTCCTTGTAAAATTTTCACCTACAGATTTCCAATTCCAAATTTTATTTTCATACTTGTTCCACACAGGGACCAGATTCATAATTATGGGACTTTCCTTCCCATAGAGGTTTGTCTCAATAGAAAATTGGTATTCCTTATGGGATTACAATGCTTCCATATCCAAGAAACCTTTGCTTCCTGCACTTTCAACTTCAATCAGCCAAAGAAATTGTTAGTTTTCCATGCACATACATTTTTATTCAACCATTATAACGTCATCACAAACAATTTCAGAATTGTGCATACTAACAATCAAATTCACTTTATCAAAAAGGAAATACCATTCCTTGCAGTTTGGATCAATAGGAAATTGGTCTTCCTTATGGGCTTACAATACCGCCATATCCAAGACCCATTTCCTCTCTGCAATTTATTCTTTAAATAGCTAAACAAACTCTTAGACTCTCATGCATCCATGTATATATATCTATATTCAAAACCATGCATACTAACAGTTCATGACATCTATATAAACATGAAAAGAGAATCCCATTCCTTGCCTATGCCTCATTTCAACATACCAAACTTTTCAAAACATAATTCAACATTTCAAAGGATTTTAACAAATGTGCCAATATTCATGGCCACATTCATACCCAATGCACTCTTGAATTGTTTTCAAGTTTGTCACACTTTATGATTGGTTATTGGCCATGGTGTGTTGGAACTTAACCAACCTTTTACTCATATGGATTATCCATTTTCTTTCATTCTTACCGCAGAACCATATTGTCTACTATAGGCCGAACACGACCCCCAAATCAGTACACATGAACTCAAAAGTTTCACATGAATTTTAAGCATTCTTCCTCCATTAATAAGCAGGCTGCCAACACTCATGGCCACCCAAAAAAAAAATTTCTTCAGCGCTTACACAATGTAAGTAAAAAATTGGAAGGTCCTCCTCCCTCAATGAGAAATCCATTGTCTATCCTTTATTCAAACATGTGTTTCCTTGAAGCACCTCCATGCAATGTGATAACTAGGAACACCTTTATTCTCATAGAACCAGTCCCCACGACCACATTCTAATGTAGAGTGATAAACTCTACCTTTATTGACTAGCCTGGATGGACTTCGTTTTCTCTCCACATGATCAAGAGCTATGACCTCAGCTATATTTGTTTTGGTGCTTTCCTTTTCAGTTCTCATGCCCAAGTGTTATGATCCTGGCTACATCTGTTTATTGCAAATCGATGGTGCAGATTCGTCTTTCCCCAGATCTAGCAATTGCAAGGGATTGCAGAACCTCAACCAACTCATGGTTTAATTCTCCTTTCGATCCCCGCAATTAATATGGGTCATCCGATCTATGATCAGACCCCCAAACTCAAAACAAAACTATATTGAGTTTAATTTACGGGTATAGGTCCTGACATTAATCTGCATACATAAGCCTTCTTCACAATTAATATGGGTTGTCGATCTTATCCCTAGATCGATTCTAAACCAAACGATTCCAAATACAACAATCCTGACATATAATTATTTGACCGAGAATATAGACCGAGAGCAGAGCCTTGATTTTCCATATTCAATTACAGAACCCAATCACGGTACGCATTTGTGTGGCATTAGCACATGGGTTCCTTGCAGGTCCTCCCACCAATCGTTCACAGATAAATGGTTCACAGTGATTGCAGAGTCCCCAATGTTTTCGCTCTTTATTGGAGAGTTCAATCGACATAATCTGAAAAGTGCTCGCCCAACTCCTTAATCATGGTCGTTGATCATCCACCCCGATGAGATCAATGGTGTTGGTTGATTATAGGTTGTGAACTAGCGTGCCCATTAACTCCACCTTCGTGCTCCGCAATCAATACGAGCCGTTTGATCTACAATCAGACCCCAAACTCAAAACAAAGCTACATTGAATTTAAATTATGGGCACATGCTCCATCATTAACATGTGTGCCCATTTGATCTCTATAATGAATATGGGTTGTCGATCTTATCAAACGACATGTGTTTGATCCGTTAAATCCATTGGATCTTGAAATCGATCTGACGATTGAGATCGGTTTCCTTTCGATGAATGGCTCATGTTCACTTCCTCTGTCAAGATCTCTATTAACCTGATTCGATCAGGGTTTTCTTTCGTGATCCTCACGATCTCGATTTGTAGTTGATCGAAGGGATTTCTACAAACTCCTAGTAAAGGTTTTTGACCTTTTGAGTCAATAGAGATAATTTGGTTCAGATGTTGCTGCATCATACAATCAATCTTCATTGTCATAGGTTCACACCTCCAACATTTGGGTTCTCCTTCCCAAATCATACCCTACTTGGGTGTCCATGGAATACAAATGTTATCGGTTGCTAACACCCTCTTTCCGATTTTCACCTCATCAGCAGTGCTTTAGTGAGATTCTCATAGTCCTGATATTAATATTTCGACCTCAGCCTTCCCATGGTCATCCTCTGCTTGAGGTTGCCCATTATTGGTAATTGTCTTCCTCAACAGTTCCAATTCTTTTCTATACACAAAATGCATCATTAGTTGTAATATCAATTAAAATGCATGTATCATAACATTCAAATCCATAAAACTTCTTCAAAATGTCCTAGAATATATTTATTCATTTCATCACATTGTCCTAAAGGATTTCCATGAATGAAATATACACAGTTCTCAACTATTTCTGTAGTAATACAATCATCACTATGGTATCAAAACATTAACTTTTGTTAGTAAGTTAGCTTTTTCATTCCAGAGGAAACATAACACATAGCAAGAAAGGAGTTAAGGGCTCTCCCCTTCTTCCAATTATTTCTACATCGCATGGGATTTTTCATCCCAGCTGAGTTATCTCTAAAGGCCTCACTACCTTTTATTAACATCGCTCCAACCAAGCCTATTCAATCAAACATACTCCTTTATTCATTCATTAATCTTCTTATTCATTACATGATGCTTTCAAAATGTAATCTTCAAAGGCATAATCATTTGCCTCTTATCATGACAACAAAGCATCTTTTTTCATTTGCCCTTTTATCTAATTATATTAGTATTCCCTAAGGAAAGGGAATACATTCCCCTCAAGCTATTATTTGGAACAAAATTTTCGTGACTCTTCAGAATGGAGTCAGCCATGCATCCATAGTATTCATTTAATCTGGACAAGATCAATTGTTTCTTTATATTTCACTCATCAGGGCATCCATATGGTTCCTACAACTATACTCTTTCATCATACATGTCCATCACTTGCACGTTTAATATCATTCATACCTAACTGGTATTGATATCAGGCTTCATATTAAGAAGCTTCACAATGCATTAAACCCATTCACTCAAGCATAATTAAACACAACTAAGTATTCATCATGATAGCTTATTGCTTACACCTTTTCCATGTCATTCACACACATGGACATATCAGGCCTCTATAACCTTTTCCCGAGGATCTTCCAAGCATACTTGTGATCATGTTTACACATTCATGTATATTTAGGTGCATATATTACACCTTTTTACCTAATGCATTCACTTGATAGTTTAATGTCATCATTAGTGTCCTTTAGTTTGGGATTTCAGTCACTAACAAGACTAATCTCATAGCCATATTTCATATTGATGTTTCCTTCTCTCATGGAAATAACCAACCAGGGTCACTTTCCTCTTTATGTGACAATGTCTAGAAAGAAAACCTCCTTGAATTAGCGTCCACAAGGTTTTACCCATGTCACCTTTCTTTGGTTATGAGGAGTTATATACTCTGATTTTAATGTAAAGCAGTAACTATAATTTCCAAGGATCCTACCTAATCCTATCATATTCCTTTAAGCCCACAAAGGTATTAACCATTATATAATCAACCATTATCAGTGCATGAGATTTCAACTTCCCATGCTTAGAAGCATTGTTACGAACACCAGGTCATCCTTCCTTCGGGCTTCAACTGCTCTTAACAAAACCCCACCACCTTCAACTATCCACATTCAAGTCTTATTATAAATGTTAATTTGCATATCCCTACTCCAATAAGAGTAATTATCACTTTGACAAAGGGCTAAAGAAATTCTTCTGTTGGAATTCAACAAGAATTCCCAAAATCACAAGTTCAATCTACAGCCCTTCTCCTCAAAGAGTAAATACAGATAACAATACCTCTTTATGAAACTCGTGCATGAGCCCATGTAGGCCAAGTTTTGTAACCATGCTATGATACCAATTTGTAGCACACCCACGACGGGGCATATTTTTTTTTTCTTTTCTTAAAGGACAGATTCTCCATCCATGGTTTCTAATTTGGAAAGTCGGGGAACCAGTTTGACCTCTCGGACAAGGATCTTTGATTCTGGAGACAAACAACTCTCTGAGACCTTGATGGTCTCGTTCTACAATTAAACACATACTCTTTCGACTTCCAGGTGTAGGTCTAATGGTACTCACAACCTTCCCCTTTTTCTCTTGCGAAATCTATGAGTTTGGGCACTAGCCCCTTTTCTGATAATCCCTTTCTTGTCATGACCCTGGGCGATGACCTCATGTAATCCATGTGATTGTGGGCATGGACAAGGGTGGTTTGAAACCAACTATTTTTCACCCCATAATTCACCTTGAGCCTTCACGTGTCATTTCTCCAAAATCGTGGTCTAGATTGCGGCCCGCCCTCGAATTTTTAAGGTCCATGCACCTTCAGTCCCTACAATGCAATAGGACCGTCGATCTCATGACCTTGATGGTGCTTCTAAACGGAAGGCTCAGATCTATCCTTTTTGAATCTATGGATCAGATCTAACCTTTCTAAATCAACGACTATGATTTATTTCACGATTCAGGTTTTGGGATTTTCAACTCTCAACTTTCGCTTCCTCCATCAGTAGCTATCTTTCGAAGTGGAAGAACTGTTGAAACTAGTCCTCAACAGATAGATGGTTCTTATGAACTCTGGCTCTCCAACCTTTGGTAGTTATTTCTCCTTTATTCACCCTGTTAGCACTTAATCTCGTCATGTTCTGGAATGTTGTGGTTTTATTCCTAAGTCTATGATTTTTCCTGTGTTTTCCCCTTTTTGCATACCCAATTATAGATATTTCCTTCCGAAGTGTATTTTTCCTTTTTGTTGGCATTCATCGTTTTGATCAACCAATTTTCCCTGTCAAAATTGCCTGAGAAATATCGGCCATGAGTTTCTCTATATTTTGTAAAGGCGATCACTTCCCTCTTTATCTCCACCACTGAGCCTTTGTTTTCCCAAATGCCAGCCATGTTGCCCAAGTCTCCATTGTCACAGGCCGCAGCACTGAGAGCGTTTTAATAGGAGCTCAGATCAAGAAAGCACGAGAATTGGGGGTTCAAATGTTATAAATTTTTCTACAAGAATCGTGAAGTCTTGATTCATGAAAGGGAAGATCTGGGTCATCCAATCATGAAGAGTCGAGGGTCATTGATCTGACATTGGTTATCTTCATAGGATCAGGGATCGGGAGTTCGGGGTTCTCGTCGTAAAGGCGTATCCATAGCCTGAAGTCTCGAGACCTAAAAGGCTAATGTTTTGATATGGGTTGTTCGATCAGAGAGGACGTGTGGCACATGATCTGAGGGATCGCAATTTCACAACTCAGGGGTTTGGGCATGAAGCATCTCGTGAACTTTCAAAACATGAGATCGCGACATGCCTAAAGTTTCGGCTCACGATCGCAGCCTGCAGTCACATGGAAGCTGGGTCCAA
This sequence comes from Picea engelmannii, assembly GCA_009831015.1. Classification (NCBI taxonomy): domain Eukaryota; kingdom Viridiplantae; phylum Streptophyta; class Pinopsida; order Pinales; family Pinaceae; genus Picea; species Picea engelmannii. The sequence continues at coordinate 829,100 of ML784142.1, read as the reverse complement.
AGGAAAGTAAGCGCTGGATTGAACGTTAGACGACTAAAGATATTAGAGGGGACGATCATGGTCATTGGATCGAAGAATATTTGACCATTGATTTGGATAGATATTTTCTCGATATTGAGCATCTATACATTAGAAATCAGGGGGAGTTAAAAATCTCAAGTTGGTTACAGGAGAATAGATTCATATCCCCAAGATGTCAGAATTGAACGAAAAGGATTGTGAAGTTCGCCTGGAACACTCATGGGCATCAAACCTCATCCTGATCCCAATAAAATTAGTTAATGAGAATACAGAAGGTGGTTGAAACATCGTTTTATCCCATATATGGAAGGCATGGAGGTTTTGGAGCGGTCAGCCTGTGGTACCCCTGTGGGTGAATTTCCCTTCCAGAGCCATATCGATCAGAGATCACGTCTGACAGAAGAATGCAGGTGCAGTCTGATAGAAGAAGAGGTAGATTTTGAGCCTTGAATGTAGTGATAAGAGCATTTTTATGTAAGAGGTGAGTTTCTTTGAGTATATATACTCAGTTTTTATATTTTGTAATGGTCGATGGTTGAGCTAAGCTCCCGGTTGTAAATGTTTTAGTGAATTTGTTGGTTCTTTGGTTATGTTATGTATCTGAGACTTATTGGTTAATGAAAGTTAGTTTATTTTCATCCCTTTGTGACGGATATGTTAGAACACATGGGCATGGAATATCCAGTTGAGGATAGTTATGTCTATGTGGTGTATGTTTGATCCAGTCGAGTAGTTATTATTGAATTGTGATGTATGATTGATCTTAGCTCATAATAATTTCATTCAATTCCTTGTTTCTCTAAGCCAAGAAGATCTTGTCTTCAGAGTTCTCCTCTCCTCCAACTACTGGAAGACCGAATGTCCATAGCAGACCATTTCATTCTCCTTAATTTCTTCCCACTACTCATCACTATACTGCAAATTACTGACTAAAGTTAGATTAAGACCTCTATTGCCTATGTGTGCCAACCCAGTTTTCTGAGATAGAACGATACCATCCTGAGTCTGTGTCCATTAGACCGACTTTAAGCTATTCATTGTGACATAAAATTGATGGGTATCAGGCTTACCTCTATAACAATTCAGAGGTGACTTATGGTGCTACAATTTTTGGTGTCATTGTTAGGGATGAAATTTAATATTTTCCTTGGGATTGAATGACAAAGCTTGCTGGTTCTGAAGGTGCATCAGAAATCATTACATCAAATATTGCAACTGCGCACCTAGCAACTCCACTGTGGTAAATCCACTAACAACTCCACTTTTTCAGATGTGGCTTATAGAGGCAGACAAATGAGGTCTACTCCACATCTGCCTTTGGCAACACCTGAAGCTGACCCAGAGAAGATTATTAGAAAGGGAAAGGCCCTTTGAGAAGGCACTTCTGTTGAACCAAGTATTTCTAATAATTTTCACTATTATACTTTAGAAACTCTAATATCTGCGTCTCATTCTCATATTATTCCATCTATTGGAGTTTCTCGAAGTTTAAATTTTGGGAGTGTTCCTGTTGAGTTTTCCCCTTCTGGTCTACATTTGGAGGAAGGAATCCTTGGCATTCCTCTCTCCCCTGAAGTTGTACCTTATTTTAGGCCCTAGGCCTCAGAAGAGTTTCCCACTCCAAGTTTTATTACTCCTCATGTTAGAGTTACTGATTTTGCAGAAAGGGAAACCTCTTTTTCTTCAATCCCTTTAGCCTTTTCTCCAAATTCTTTGTTGTTTTCCTTTCCTCTCAGAAACTCAGTTCCAGTCCCCCCTGTTCGAACCCCTTCCCCTGCTGTTTCTCCTCCACCTATCATCCCTATGGTAGGTGCCAATCCCCCTAGAAACATAATGGATGTTATAGTGGCTGCAATATATGCCCCTCTAGTCCTTCCTCATCCCATGAATGATCTCCCTATTGGAGATTACCTAAAGTATATGCCCAAATTCACTGGAGAGGAAGACATAATTTTTGAAGAGCACCTGGCTTCCTTTTACAGTTATGCAGACATTATGAATATTGAAAATGAAGATATATGGATGAGATTCTTTGTCCAGTCCTTGATGGTGAGGTTTGGAAATGGTTTAGGGGATTGACCTCTGGATCCATTGTTGGGATTGAAGCTCTAGATGATGTTTTCTTAAGGCAATGGGGGGACAATAAATATTTTATGTATTATATCACAGAGTTTGGATCACTAAAGAGAATAGAGGAGGACTCATTCTCTAATTTCTCCAAAAGATTCAATAAAATGTACAACAAAATCCCTACTGAGATAACTCCTATAGAGGCCTCTGCTAAGATCACGTATGTTAATGCCTTTGACCCTAATTTTTGCCTCCTGTTGAGGGAAAGAAGAGATACTTCCTTGGCTCTTATGCAATATGCAGCCCTGGAAGTAAAGTCCAACATATTGGCAGTTGACAGACTTAGGAGAAAAGTCGACTGAGACAGAGGAAGAGGGAGATCTCAGGCCTCAACCTCTAGTTCTTCCACATCTCACCCCTAAGTATATGAATTAACCACGATGGTGAAGTCCTTTTCTACAAAAATGGAGAAGATTAAATTCAAAGGGAAGAAAGGTTATAAAGATGCCCAAAATACTGATAACAGAGGCAACTTCAGGAAGCTGGATAACAATTCCCATTAGATTATGACAAGGGAGCTAAGGAATAGAGATAGAAATCATCATAAGATCCAGACTCCCCTTCAAAATAACCTTGTTGCTGATGAGGAAAGGGAGGAAGAAGAGCTCAATCCTGAAATCCATTGTCTCGGATACACCTCCCCATTTCCCCATTTGACCCAATATGCATACAAAGAGTTCCTCATAGATAGCCAAATAAATGAGTTGAGTAAAGGGGAGAAGGAAAATAGTGGCCCAGCAAATACAACCTCCGGTATAAGAAGAAAGAAGGGAAGTCTGGCATCCTTGATCATCCCTCTAGAGTAGAGACGCCTACTAAAGATGCATCAAACAGTAGCAATGAAAGGAAAGCTCAGAATCCCCCACCAATAGTCAAAGACCCTGTCCCAGAGGTGAGAGAAATTCTGAAGCCCCCTTCCTCCTTTAGCTTTGACCATCAAATTCAATAAATCAAAATCCATGTACCCCTTTCATAGCTAGTCAAGCATAAAGACTTAAAAAGATCCCTCTCTAAATTGTTTCATCTCGATCCATCCTTCCATTCCACAGACTCGGTGAATATCCAAGATGAAAAGTCCGCAGTCATCTTGGGTCCTATGGTAGAAGGTAGAGATGATTCATCACCTCCCTTATATACATCCCTGAATATACATGATAAGGTGTTGCACAATTGTCTGATGGACTTTGGAGCGTCTCATAATCTTATGCTCAAAACTATCATGGAAGAACTCAGATTAGAAATCACTAAAGATTATCATGATTTGTATTCTTTTGACTCAAGGAGAGTGCAATGTCTTGGGGTCATCAAAGACCTGGTGGCGACTTTGTTCCAACTTCCCATGAAAAGTGTGGTGATGGACATTGTGGTAGTTGATTTTCCTCCCAAGTTTGGCATGCTATTGTCAAGATATTAGATAAAAAGACTTGGGGGAGCATTACAAATGGACCTCACATATGCTACCATTCCAATATTCAGAGGGGAGCATAGAATATTGTATAGAGAAGCTCAGTTGGCCTACATTATCAGCAATGAATCACATCCCACCAACCATCCTATCTTTGCACATGACACTAATTTGGGATCCATATTATTGCATCTCATCGACGCCCCTGAGCCTTCTCTTGAGATAAAAAACCCATTACTCTCTATGAAGATTCTCCTCCAATTACCTATGTGTGGAAAATGTTCTTTGATGGAGCCTCTTCTAGAGAAGGAGTTGGTGCTGGAGTGGTATTTGTTTCCCCTACTCAAGAAACCATATCTATGTCATATAAGTTAGAATTTGAAACTACCAATAATGTGGCAGAATATGCATCTCTTATTCTGGGATTGAGGGTCGCAAAGGACATGGGGATTAAAGATATATCAGTGTTTGGCGATGCTGAGTTGATTGTCTGACAGGTTAGAAATGTGTTGAGTTGAGAAATAAACTTTTGAGGGGAATAGTCCTCCTAGAAAGGATATTCGACAGTAATGATGTGGTAGTGAAAGATCAGAGGCCGATTGATGATGTTGACATAGCCGAATGCAACATTGGCACATAAGAGGATCTGAAATCCATCAAGCTGTCAAGCAACCTGTCAAAGAAACAAAGGACCAATTATGTTGAGTTATTAAAAAAAAATCTGATGTGTTCACTTGGACCTATAAAGACCTCATAACATATGCTACCAGTGTTATTGAGCATAAGATCTCATTGAAGGAGGAGGCCAAACCATTTAGGTAGAAATTAAGACAAATTAATCCTATGTTATTGCCTATCATGGAGAGAGAGGTAAAGAAGTTTTTGGATGTCTAGATCATCGTTCCTTTGAGATATTCATAATGGGTGGCCAACTTGGTCCTAATGAGAAAGAAGATTTGGGAAATCAGATTGTGTGTCGATTTCGGGAACCTGAACAAGAGCTCAAAGAAAGAAAATTACCCCTTGCTGAAAATGGAACACATATTACAAAAGGTAACTGACACATCAAGGATATCCATGATTGACGGATTTTTGGGATACAATCAGATATTGGTCCTACCTAAGGATAGAGAAAAGACAACCTTCACCACTCCTTGGGGTACATTCATGTATGGAAAAATGACCTTTGGATTGATGAACGCAGGGGCGACCTTTAATAGAGCCATGTATATCTCTTTCATTGGAGAAAGGGACAAGTTTGTGGTCATCTATCTGGATGACATTATAGTCTTCTCCAGATCAGACAAATATCACTGCGAGCATTTAAAAATGGTTTTCCTGAAATGCAAGAATTTTGGTCTCTCCTTAAATACCAAGAAGTCTTTGTTTGCCATGAAGGAGGGAAAATTACTAGAACACATTGTATCAATTGAGGGAGTAGGGATTGATCCTAACAAAATTGAAGCAATCCAAGAATTGTCACTCCCGAGATCCAGGAAAGAAGTCCAGTCTTTCTTGGGAAAAATCAATTTTTAAGAAGGTTTGTTTCAAATTTTATTGAATTGGTGAAGCATATCACAACCATGCTCAAGTAGGGAAACGAAGTGAAATGGACTACTGAATCCAGATAATCCTTCAACCAAATCAAGAAGGCACTGACTGAGGCACCTGTGCTAATCAATCCCGATTATTCCAAGGATTTTCTGATTTTTTCCTTTGCTTCCTTTCATACATTGGAATTTGTTATATTGCAAAAGAACATTGAAGGGCTTGAGAATCCTACTTCTTTTTTATCAGAGCATTGAGGGATGCAGACATCAAATATGACATCATGGAGAAGCAGGCCTATTCCTTGGTGAAATCTCTCAAATATTTCAGAGTCTATGTTTTGCATTCAAAAATCATTATGTATGTTCATTCAACTTCTGTGAAGGACATTCTCATTTAGCTTGACATAGATGGGAGAAGGAGCAAGTGGATTTCCAAAATCCTCGAATTTGATCTGGAAATAAAACCCACCAAGTTATTTAAAGACCAAGTTTTAACCAAGTTGTTGGTTGAATATAATCGTAAATATTTGGGGGTTAAATTCATCAACACTTGCTCAGAAAACCAGCAGGCTAAAGCACCTGATAAAAATATTTTTGATAGCCCTCATTTGGAAAAATGTGCCTGGTACAAATACATTATATATTTTCTACAAGAGTTGTGACCTCTATATGGAATGGGAAAGAGAAAGGCACGAGCTTTAAAGCTCAAAGAAATCAGATATTTCCTTATTGACGAAGTCTTGTACTGGAAAGACCCATTAGGAGTGCTCCTGAAATGTCTAGACCCATAAGAAGCCCATAAAATTATATTTGAGTTCTGTGATAGCCTCTGCGGGGGACATCACTTTTGGAAAACCATAGCCTACAAAATTCGCAGGGCTGGGTATTACTGGCCTACTCTATTCACTGATATCTATACAAAAATCAGAGCTTGCATTAAATGCCAGAAATTCTCCGGAAAGAAGCAGTTCAAGTCCTAGCCATTGAAGCCTATAATATCTTCGAGACCCTTTTAGCAATGGGGCCTAGATTTTATCGGGGAGATTCACCCTTCTTCAAGTGGTCAGCATAGATGGTTCTTGACTGCAATAGATTATTTCACCAAGTGGATAGAGGCCATCCCCACAAGGAACGTTTCTCATAAGGTGATCATTGGTTTTTTGGAGGATATCATAGTAAGGTTTGGTTGCCCGACCATAATCGTCACTGATAATGTTTCATCCTTCAAAGTCGAACCATTGATCAAATTCTGTGAGCAAATCGAAATAACATTGATCCACTCTAGCCCTTACTATCCACAAGGAAATGTATTAGAAGACTCCTCTAACAAAATCCTTATAAAGATTATTAAAATATTGTTAGAAGACAACAAAAATGCATGGGATTCAAAGCTCAAACTTTCTCTATGGGATGACAGATTAACAACAAAGAGGTCTCTGGGGCTCTCTCCTTTTCATCTTATATATGGGACAGAAGCAATTTTTCCTTCTCATCTTGCCCTGCCTGTAGAAAAATTCCTCCAAGACTGCCAAAAAGAGCCTGATGACATGATCAGGAGAATTCATCAGCTAATAAAAGTCCAATAGACTAGAGAGAAGATATTGGATAGAGCCCATGACTTCCAGCAGAAGATCAAGTAAGCCTTTGACATAAAGGCGAGAAAAGAGGATTTCCAGCCGGGAAACCTAGTACTCAAGTGGGACGCACCCAGAAAAGAAAACGGAAAGCATGGAAAATTTGAATCCCTTTGTATCGGCCCCTTCAAGATTTCTAAAGCATTTCCAAAAAACACTTACAGGTTGCAGAATTTGGAGGGAGCTTAAGTTTTTGGCGGCCTAGTAAATGGGCACTTCTTAAAAATGTTCTTTGTTTAAATCCATAGATGGTGTCCCACCATTGTAAATACCGTTCGTGTTTTTCTCTTATTTTTCTTTTATAGAAGACCCCATAACCCAAAGAAAGGAACTAGAGTTGCGTATTCTTGGCAGCTCTCAAGGAGCATGCCATCCCCTATGGAGCCAAATGTTAGCACTCAATATCGTCATGTTCTGGTGTGTTGTCGTTTTATGCCTAAGTCTGTGATTTTTTCTGTGTTTTCCCCTTTTTATAGACCCGATTATAGATCTTCCCTTCCGACGTGTATTTTTCCTTTATGTTGGCATTGAAATATAGGCCATGAGTTTCTCTATCTTTTGTAAAGGAGATCACTTCCCTCTTTATCTCCACCAATGAGCCTTTGTTTTCCCAAATCCCAGCCATGTTGCCCAAGTCTCCATTTTCACAGGTCGCAACGCTAAGAGCGGTTTAATAGGAGCTCAAATTAAGCGAGCGCGGGAATCGAGAGTTCAAATGTTATAAATGTTTCTGCAAGAATCATGAAGTCGCGATTCACGAAAGGGAACATCTAGGCCATTTGATCGTGAAGAGCTGAGGGCCATTGATCTGACAACGATGATTTTCGGAGGATCAGGAATCGAGAGTCTCGCCATAAAGGTGCATCCATAGCCTAAAGTCCAGAGACCCAAAAGGCCGATGTTTTGATCTGGGTCATCCGATCAGAGAGGATGTGTGGCACACGATTTGAGGGATTGCAATTTTGTGACTCGAGGGTTTGGGCATGAATCTCCTCGTTAACTCGTGAAACATGAGATCATGACGCACCTGAAGGTTGGGCCCACGAACGTAGCCTGTGGTCACATGGAAGCTAGGGCCAAAGGAAAGTAAGCACCGGATTGAAAGTTAGATGACTGAAGCTATTCGAGGGGATGATCATGGCCGTCAGATCAAAGGATATCTGACCATTGATTTGGATGGGTCTTTTCGCGAGATTGAGCATCGAGACATTGGAAATCAATGGGAATGAAAACTCCCAAGTTGGTTACAAGAGAATAGATGTGTATCCCCGAGGTGCCATAATTGAGTGAAAAGGATTGTGAAGTTCACCTGGAACACTCATGGGCATCAAGCCTCATCTTGATCCCAATAAAAGTAGTTAATGAGAATAAAGAAGGTGGTTGAAACCTCATTTCATCCCATAGATGGAATGCATGGAGGTTCTGGAGCGGTCAACCTGTGGTACACCTATGGGTGAATTTCCCTGCCAAAGCCATACCAATCTAATATCGCGTCTCACAGAAGAATGCAGGTGTGGTTTGATAGAAGAAGAGGCAGACGTTGAGCCTTGAATGCAGTGATTAGAGCGCGTTTATGTAGGAGGTGAGTTTCTTTTAGTATATATACTCGATTTTTATATTTTGTAATGCTCAATGGTTGAGTTGAGCTCCCGATTGTAAATTTTTTAGTGATGTTGTTGGTTCTATGGTTATGTTATGTATCTAAGACTTCTTGTTTAATGAAAGTCAATTTATTTTCATCCCTTTGTGATAGTTGTGTTAGAACACTCGAGCATGGAATATTCAGTTGAGGATAGTTATGTCTATGTGGTGTATGTTTGATCACGGTGACATTAGTGCTAGTTTTAATCAGTTCTCTATGTTGTTTTTCCTTCCAACACTGAATGAACATAGCATGGAAGATATAGTCAGGCAATTGTTATTGAATTGTGATGTATGATTGATCTCAATTCATAATAATTTCATTCAGTTCCTTTTTTCTCTAAGCCAGGAAGATATTGTCTTCGGAGTTCTCCTCTCCTCCGACTGCTGGAAGACCAGAGGTCCATAGCAAACCATTTCATTCTCCTTAATTTCTTCCCCCTACTCATCACTATACTACAAATTACTGACTGAAGTTAGATTAATACCTCTATTGCCTATACGTGCCAACCCAGTTTTCTGAGATAGAACGATATGATCCTGAGTCTGCATCCATTAGACCACCTTTAAGCTAATCATTGTGACATAAAACTGATGGGTATTAGTATTACCTCTGCAACAATACAGAGGTGACTTCTGGTGCTAACACACCCTTTTCTCTCAGAGTGCACCGTACCCATAGTTGTATGTCAGACTCCACGCATATGCTCCGATCAATGGTCTACATCCACTCTCCACAAACACAAATATCTGGAGTGAATATTCTAACACCTGTCCTCTCCAAATCGACGGCCTTGGTCCTCTTCAGGACTTCGACACTTTTCAACCAAGACTAGATGAACAGTCCTTTGACCTCCTCCTCGATCAACGATCGAGATCTCCTTCAGGACTTTGACGCTTTCACCCTCTGCTTTCCTCCATAGTTCTTCGTACCTGGAGTTCTAGATTCGATGCCATGCGTCCACTTTCAAATCAACATCTGTCATCTTCTTCAGGACTTAGGCCTTTAGCAATTTCAAATATCAACTTCCCCATGCTCTGCTTCTCCCAGAGCATTTTATCCAGAGTTCACAATTTGATGACATGTGTCCTCTCATAGATCGATGGCTCCCAACTGCTTCGGCTATATGGGGTTCGACGATTTAAAACTTTACTCCTTCATTTTCTCCTAGAGTAATTTCACCCAGAGTTCATGATCTTTCTCCATGTACCCTCTGGATCTGACGGTCCAAATTCTCTTTGGATCTCCGAGCTTCGGGAGTTTCACACTCCTATGCACTTGTTTCTCCTGGAGTGCTTTCACCCGAACTTCATGGATTTCTGCCACATATCCCTCTGCAACGGATGGTTGCGATCTTCTTCAGCCTTCGGGGCTTCAGGATTTTGTCACACTCCTCACTTGGAAACCTCCAAAGTAGTTTTCCCTGAAGTCTCTGATCTATAAACATGTATCTCCTGTCGATCAACAGATAGGATCTACTTTGGGTTTTTATCTAGAGTCCACAAACTTATGCCACCTATCCTCTTGATCCAACGACTGAAGTTTACTTCGGGCGATCCAACGGTTGATGTTTTCTTCGGGTCTTTACCCGGAGTCTACAAGTTTATGCCACCTATCCTCTGGATCCGACGCTTGAGATTTACTTTGTTCTCCTTGACAATGGATGGTCCCAACCTACTTTGGGACTTTGGGACTTTGGTAAGTCCACCCTCCCACGTGTGCAAAGCACTAAGGCTTGGGCTCCTTGCTCTGATCAAATGACTATTGGTCCTCTACGTTGTGATCCAAATGACATTGTCGCTCCTCCTCCTGAGCTTCTAATCTCTTCCAACTTAGAATATTTTCTAAGTGTTCAAAGGCCTCGACCTTTTCTCCTCCTATGGGTCCATCTCTTGGACTTCATCTGCATGCCTAAAAGTTCTATCTCCTATGATATTTATTCCCCTTGAATATTTATCCTTCCCATGCACTCTTTTCATTTCAAGGATCTCATCATACTCAGATCAAAGGTCAACGACGATCAACGGTTCACAGAAATTGTGGGGTTCAACCTCCGCCATCAGGGGAGTGCTCACTCAACTCTAGTCTAATCCTAGTGGTTAATCTTCCATTCCCAATTATATCAATGATGTAGGTTGACCACAGCCATGAAATAGCATGCCCGCTATCAAGTTCTCATGTCATGGGTAGTTCTTCTAACTTGACTATCATCTGCCTCTCAGATCTGCTGGTTGGGACGGCTCCCAGGCATCCTTAGATATAAGGCTCAGGGTTAACTTCGAGACTTTGGAAGTTTGGGGATTTTAACTCCCTTATGATGAACTCGCTCAGTTTGTTGAACTCGCGAATTCCAAATGACTCCAGGGTTAACTCCCATGCTCTTTCCTGCACCCAATGGTCACAACAGACCGTGGCTTCTTTCGAACAGATTTTGTTCGTTCGTCTTCCAAACAAGGGACTCTCCCATTTTTTGATACTTCAACCTCACTGTTTTTCCTGAGCTTTGTTATCTCTGAAAGGATTAAGAGCTTTGCATTCTTTCTCTTGAACTTAATGCTTGGAATAATCCTTCCGCACACCCCTTATGCTCATTCCTCAACTCTAGAACTTAAGTGGTTCTCGGTCTCTGCCTGCCTCAAAGGGAGCCTGTGCATACATGGACTATCTCTCCTAAGATTTAACAGAATATTTCCTGCAAGGAACTCCGAACAACTAGGAGTGTCGACATGTGTACGTGAAACTGTGCCCAAGATCGACGAACTCACAGCTCGTGGATCTAGTTTAAGCCACCATGGGGCACAAGCATTTACGAATACAAAACATGTCCAATTCATATAATTTATTACTTTCCTAATTACACCATCAAGTAGACACAAAAAGGGATACAGTATAAATCATTAAGAAAGCATATCCATCCATGGGTCATTCATAGTATATCTAATTTTATTACATAATTACAGCTCAATTTCACAGGGTATGAGAATACTTATCTATTACAGGTTGCATCCAATTAACTTATTGTGGGTGTATGCATTTCCACCCAAACATAGGCTCAGAGGCATTCATTCTTAGCACTCTGGCCACCCCCGTTCCAAGCCATGATATCACTAGGGAATTTATGTCGTCTCTCAGAGAAAACTCTCTCTGTCACAGCGACCCTAAGAGGTTTATGAGATTCTTTCTGAGCATCAAGCTCACATTTAGTCCTTTAGAACGTGTTCTCTACACTTCCTTTTGGTTCTCACATCCCCTTTTCGATCTTGCGCTCTCGCCTGGTGTCTCTCCTCTTGTTGTGTGTCTATATGTATCTTACCTTCCCTCCTTTGGAAGGTTTCTGACCTGTCCTGTTCCTTCTACCAGAAGGAAGCTCAGGTTTGCAGGTCTCTGTGGTACTTTGGGCTGAGATTCTGCAGCTAGCCCATGCTTCCATTCATGGGGGTGGTTGATGATTCAACCACTGGTCCTTTCTTCATTAACTAATTTCCTTCCTCTAGAGATATCATGGCTCATACCTCAAAGCTTCACCCCCCATCAGTCAGTTATGGGAAATTTAACAATAATACATTTACATCATCCACATGCCTTAGCATGGTAATCCTATTTTATGATTAATTACAAGCTAGGGGAAACATGGATGTTACACACGTGACAAAGGCTCGGGGTGAGACATTTCCTTGTCAAGGGGGTGACACATGTCACGTTCTATTGGGCATATAGGGCTTGCAAAACATGCAAATTAAGGCGACATGTGGTGCTCAAGAATGATTCCACATCACCCTGGGTGACCTCATTATGCCACGTCACCCCAGACTGATAACCTTCCCAACCCTTTGATCTCAAAGTCAAGAAGTGTCCATGTAGACCTCAAGATCTATAGCCTCCATCGCTTTTCCACTTTAGCATTCAGGGGTTTCATGGTGTCACCCTCACCTTACTCCCGTAGTAGATCAAAGGAAAATTGACCAAGGAGTAGATCCAATGATCACGAGTGGTCCCAAAGCTCCTCCAGATCGATGGCCCTCATCGATTCACGACTTCGATATTCAAGAGTTTGGCCATGTAACTTTTGTATTGCTCCCTAAGTGGTCAGTGTCGGGCTGACCAAAACCTAGGCCCAATAGACAATGTTTGGAAAAATACAAGGATGACACATGGCCCAATCAACTGGTGCCACGTGTCTAGTTCCATTTGACACCCGGGGTCTATGAAAACCACAAATTGGGGTGACACGTGTTACACCTACGATGAGTCCACATCACCTTAGGTGACGTTAATATACTACATCACTCCATCCTTCGACGCTTCGGTGATATTCTATTTCACTCACAGGTTAAACCTCCCAGAGTAGGACTTATGCCAAAGTACTTGATACCATATTTTCATTAGGATCGATCTGACGGTCGATAAGGATTCCAAAGGATCCATAGATCCATGATCCACATTGCTTCGTGACTCCAACATTCAAGAGTTTGGCAGTTGTGAAGTTTAAAATCCTGGAGCTTCAAACTCTCGAAGATCTAAAGCCATTAAGAGCTAGCTCCTTTCGGACTAGCGCAGGGTTTCCAAACCCTGGTCATATGGACCCTCTGATGAATATCAGGCTATAAGATCTACTCTTAGCTGAGATTTGGTTAAGGCCCTGGGAATGAGACTATGGTCTCTTAGGCCACTGGTTTAAAAGAAGTTCCCTCCTAATTAGTAGAACTTTAAGTTCTAGAACAAGGCGAGGTAATCTCATGGAATTAACGAGACTGTGGCAATACCCAGAACTCTGCTCCAAACTCTAGAACTGTGAGGTAACTCCCTGGGGAAAACACCTCAAGGGTTCTTCTGACCAGCCCAGAGGCCAATATTGTTTCCTTATAGCCAATTAAACATAATAGTTTATAGATGGGCCGTAAACATCATTGTCATCTATTTCACGTAAGGTACAAGTTATACAATTACAAATAATCAAATCATGTAATTCAATTCTAGTATACAGGGCATAAAAATACTTTTCTATTACATTCAATCACCAACCGACTAACTGTGGTTTTTCTCCTTTCCACACAACCATAGGATCAGAGGAATTCATTCTTATCACTTTGGCCACCCCCATGCCAAGCCATGATATCATTAGGGAACTATGCCATTTCTTAGAGACCTCTCTGTCACATCATCCCTGCGGGGTTTCTCAGATATTTCCCCAACATCAAGCTCGTAGCCTTCCTCTTTTCCTTTGCATGTATGGTTTGTGCGTTCCCCTCTTTGCATGTGTTATTGTCTGGCATATCTCCTTCTCTCTATAGAGCCTCATGCATGCACCTCTTCCTCCATCTATATTCTCCTTGTCTTTATTTTTGTATATATTTTCCCAGAATGGTCCTCAACCTATCTTGTTGCTTCTATCAGAAGGAAACTTGGGTCAACCTAGTCTTTTAGACCCTGCGGTGCTTTGGGATGACATTGTTTAATCATACCATGCTTCCATTCATGGGGGTGGTTGATTATCCAACCACCAGGCCTTCCTTCATTAATTGATTCCTCTCATTGGGAACCAAATGAGGCTTATTATCTCAGGAAAAGGGAATTTGGGTCATTTGAACTAATGAACCCTCTCCATAGTTTCCTCATTCTTTCCTCTAGTGATATCATGGCCATTACTTCAAGGCTTTACACCCACAATCAGTCATTGGAAATATAAATAAAACATTTACATTTTCCCCATGCCATAGCATGGTGATCATGATTAATGATTAATTACAATATGGGGGAAATAGGGGTATTATAATTACACTAGGACGTGTTTAGTGTACTTGTTGAAATATAAATCACAATCTTTTGAAACATTTAAAATTTATCATGTATGGATTCAAAATATACATCTAATGAATTTGAAATCTACCTTCGCCAACATGGGATCAAACAACAAACCATAGTTCCATACAATCCCCAACATAATCGTGTGGATTAACGAATGAACAAGACACTTCTAAACATGGTACGTTCCATGATGCTTTTCAAGAATGTTAAATTGATGTTTTGGGCCGATGCATTTCTATTTGTAGTTTGTGTCAAAAACAGGTGGCAATATCATGCTCTTAGAAAAAATACTCCATATGAAATGTGGTATGACCACATTCCTTCGGTAAGGCATCTTAGGGTCTTTGGTTCCACCTGCTATGACTTGATTCCTAAGGAGAAAAGAAGAAAGCATGATGCAAGGAGTCAGAAGTGCATCTTCTTGGGTATCTTCTTTACGATGATACGAACATGAAATTCATCCGTTCCATAGATGTAATATTTATTGAATCCTCCAAGAAATATGAAATAGTTGAGAGGCAGCTTGATCATATGGACACATTCACTTGTGTAAATACATATCATAAATTTGATGATGAGATTCCACATCTTGAAGGGGGGATCCCTATCTTGATTCTATGTCTAAAATATCCTTTTGAAGCACCATCTTCCCCACATCAAGAAGTTATCGCCACTTCATCATAACCTAAAGTTATTTTCGATGAAATGGTCAAGAGGATTGAAAATTTTAGGCTTGATGAGAACTCAACACCATCTCAATTAATTTAAAAACCTGGACCATCTCATAAAGGTCTGCCAAAATGGCTCACAAAAACACTTGACAATGTTCATTCTGATGAGGTAAGAAAGATAGGAACTAGAATGTCCTGAAGACAAGATGAAGGTAATGTATATTTTTCCACTTAAAAAAAACTTGTAGGGACCTCTTTTTCTCTTAACCAAAGGAACTAGGCTCATATTTCTGAGTTGTAACTCATACAACAATCAACACGAATTCCAATAAATTTTATTCTTGTTTATTAATTTTGAATTTTACTTTGTCAAAATGGGATTAGTAGTGCCATCCTTTTTAATTTGAATTTATGGTTATCCTCGTGGAATGTGATATCTAGGGAAGACACAAATCAAATCCTACACTAGCCAAAGTTTGGATGGCTTGGATTGTGATATCTAAGAAAGACACAACCATGATCCATAAAAGGTGGGCCTATGTCCTATCCATTTCACCAACATGTATGAATGCAGACGAGAATGAGCTCTATTTCTCTGTTGGGTTCAAGGCTTAGCTTCTTTGTTTATGTCCCTAGGCCCAAATAAATGAACATGCCTTTGTTTTAATTACCAACCCAAAACAAATCTTTTGATACCAATAGTTCATTCCAAGTGTTGGCGTAAAATTGAGACTAGGGTTCTCGGTAGTTACCAACAAAAATATTTTGATGTAGTCTAGGAATGTTGGCATTTTCAACCTTCCACAAGGGAAAGATGTCTCACCCAAATCATAGACGAGACTCATATGATTCAAGGAGTTATAAATGATACCAAACCAAATCTACTTCTAATCTATGCAAATCCATTACTTTAACCATTAAATCCATATTGCAATAGCATTCAAGTAAAAAAAGGAAAGAATGAGCAACTACAAAGTAGATATATAGATCCATTCATATCAGAACCAAAAAAATCACAAAAGAAATTTTAAGGTCCTCGAATCACATCATTTAATTAACTACAACAGTACCAAAGACTTCATACACCTTATATCTAATACACCACTTCTCAAAATACACAGATCTTCAATACATTGTCTCATGCTGTGAGATATAACTCCTACACCTTCAAATGATATTCTTCAAGATTGAAGAAAGACTCGAGACTTACTGCAAGTGAAAAAATAGTACCAACTGAAAAAACTAAAGTAATCGTCCATGACAAAAAGAATACAATCTAGAAAGACAACAATAACAACAACAACAATTGACTGACCCACAACCAACAATAGGAGTGACATCAACCCTTTCCCTTTACATTTCCCTTTTATTTATACTTGCAGGCCCTTGATAGAGTCGATTAACTAAATCAATTCCTCTTTTTTCCACGCTCGGTATTTCTTTTATCTTCCCAAAGTATTTCCTTTTCCACTAATTCCTAAGCTTCTAGTTGTTGCATGGATTGTTCGAATTTTTAACCTATGACTATCATCATTATCTTCTTATCAAAAACGAAGGGCCCAACAGACCCTGACCATAATTGTTGACTCACCCTGATTCAACCTTCAACTTCTTTACTAGGGCCCTCTTTAAACCAAGGGCCCAACTGCAGATGGCCCGTTGACGAAATTTTTCATAATTATCTAAGAGGTCTTGTCATTTCCATACCAAAATAGATGCTCCCAGAAAAATTCTTCAGTTATAACAACCTCTGGTTCCTCATGCTTAGTGGCGAGAAGCGTTTTCCACTCTATCTGCAATGGAATCTAATTGGTGCATATGAGCATATGCAGATTGAACTGCAGGCTTGAGCTCGTGGAGTTCCTTCTTGGCATTTTGATTGGTGTTGAACAATACATCCAGATGATTATAATGGCCGGTGCTTCTACATTCAACCTCTAGATCTAGGCTCTGAGTTCCTCCACCATTTTATTTTTCCTCTCAAGCAGACTGAATCAATCCTTCACCATAGTAAATTGAGTAATAATGTTCTCAAAGATAAACCTTGCAGTTGTATCCATAGAACAATCTTTGACATGTTCAACTTCAACTTAGTAATCTATTGTGGTAATGATATATCTTTCCTTTCAATGTTTTGTTGGCGGATTAATGGGACCTATCAAGTCAACAACCCATTTCTCAAAAGCTTGTAGTGCCCAAACAGGATGTAAGGGCAACTTGTGTTCTTCTCTCTAAATTGCAGATGCATATKTCAATATGAAATTTATAGATACATATGTAATTTTTCGATTTTAGAATGAAATCTATTAATTCTTATGAAGTATTTTAGGACATTGGCCAAACACACGCTTGGATTTTTCAAATAATTATAGTAAATTCATTGTAAAGAAACACAATTTACTTTAAACATGGAATGAGGTATATRCAATTTCCRTATTTTTATACAATTTGTTTACTTGATGTTGCATCCTTTATATATATTTCCTCCAWTTTTTGGTWTTTCTTTCCCATCTATATATGAATCCTTATCATGACCTCAATGATTATGCCAATACAGGATATCCATTTTCTCACAAGTACTATTTACATTGAAAGTGCATTTTGGTCATGAAATAAGACCTAATAGTGCTTTTGATTGGATACATTAGGAATAGGTTAATTACTCAAGACCTAGAAGCATCTCGCAATAATGAAATCCTCATTATAAACCACCAACGAGTCATTTTAGGTGGCATGGTTTTCTTAATCATTTTAAGTAGTATGGTTATCCTTCAATAATAATTAATCATTTTTAGTATGGTTTTCCTTTAATAATAATGATGAGTCAACCTACATTCGTGGATAACAACTAATGATTATTGTCCTCAACACCAATTAACAACTGAACTGCGATAGATTTTTCCACTTAAAAAAAGCTTGTAAAGTCCCTTTTTTCTCCTAAACAAAGGAACTAGGCTCATATTTCTAATTTATAACCCATACAACAATCAACACGAATTACAATAAATTTTATTCCTTTTTATTAATTTTGAATTTTAGTTAGCCAAAATGGGATTAGCAACAACATCCTTTTTTATTTGGATTTATGGTTAGCCTCGTGGAATAGGAGATCTAGGGATGACACAAATCAAATCCTACACTAGCCAAAGGTTGGATGGTTTGGATTATGATATCTAGGGAAGACACAACTCCCATTTGTAAAAGGTGGGCCTCTAGCATGTCCATTTCACCAACATGGATGACTATTACCGAAAAAAAAAATTGGTATTTGTTTTCGGTGCAATTCCGAGTGCTACTCTTATACTTTAACTATCCACTACAGATGATAATGAGCTCTATTTCTTTGTTGGGTTCAAGCCTTAGCTTCTTCGTTTATGACCCTAGGCCCAAATAAATGAACATGCCTTTGTTTTAATTGCCAACCCAAAACAATCTTTTGATACTAGATAGTTCATTCCAAGCACAAGGATCATTAGTAAATCTTCTTAGGCAATATTAGATTTGCACTCTTCTCTTTTAAAATGAGCAGTCATAGAAAACATTCCTATATATGCATATTCATGTTCCAAAAATATTAACTTTGTTATGATGGATGTATACCCTTCTTGATAACCACTCAGAGAGAACCTGGGACTTGGAATTTGAGCCAAAATCTGGAAAACTCAATTTCTATTTAGAAATCTCAAAGAATGTGTGCCAACCAACTTGATAAATCAATACATCTCCTCAACCAAATCAAGGGCCAAGAAACAATCAAACTTGTGTCCAACCTAACCTTCACAAAAAGGAGCCCAATATCAATACATTACACTAAATTTTGAAACCTTGAGCAAACTTGGGAAATCCATTGATTAACAATGCACGTCGCATGAGTGCTCAATCAATGCCCCAAAATATTACAAAACAACTATGTTTACCATGACAATATAATGGAAAAGTTGTATCAATATGTGTAATAAAGTGACAATGGTTTGAGATCTATTTGAGTTGGCTTGGAAATATGGACCAAATTGATAGTCCTCAAAGATAGTGTGATTGTTTAGAAACGGTTACGTCACCACCCAAATAAACTCTAATAGAAGAAGAGGAATTTTGACTTGAAGGGAATCAAGGGCGAGTGACATATTCTCCCAGTATGTATTGTGCGGTCACTGTGTGCTCTTGCCTGGGGTTCAAACAACATACCAATAAATTTTATATTAGAAAACCATAGTTTTCATATGCACACTTTCAAGGAAAGAAAAGC
Source organism: Picea engelmannii (assembly GCA_009831015.1). Taxonomy (NCBI): domain Eukaryota; kingdom Viridiplantae; phylum Streptophyta; class Pinopsida; order Pinales; family Pinaceae; genus Picea; species Picea engelmannii. The sequence continues at coordinate 809,996 of ML784142.1, read as the reverse complement.
ACTAAGTATTGACCAAAGAGAAGAAGGTGACAATCTCCCAAAGAAGCAAAGGGTTGTGTCATAAGCAAACAACAGGGGATGGTTTTGTTGTATCAAACCATTACACATAATTTAACCATTGAACCCATAACGGATGACTAGCACTATAGCTAATTCCATTCTATTAATTCATTTAATATAACTAGAACAATAAGAGGAAAGAAAAAAAAAAAACATTCAAAGTGCAAAGTGGTCATCACACATCAGAACACATTTTTTTCAGTTGAGAAACTCAACATTTAACAGAGATTTTTAGCATACTTGGGAGAAAATTACAGGGAGTGAGCTATGCACAAACTATGTGTATTGTTACGCACTAGTAATACCGAAAATTGCATAAGGCCATGGCTCAGAGACACATTTTCTCACTATGGACAACCTTCATGTGTCCTTCGTCGACCAAACTCCCACAAAGATGCACTCTTTAATCTTTCATTTCTTATACAATACTCCTCATTTCTCCTTCCATCTCCCCCCTTCATTATAGCCCTAGTTATTTTAATGAGATGCCTTTGAAAGGCCAACCATCACAATCGTTACTATCCACTTCCATTTTTCCGGAAGACAAAAAATGAAATAAAACAAAAACTACGTATTAATAGGAAATGATAATTACTATTAAAAAGAACTACCAACAACTATAAGGGTTATAGAAAACATAAATCCAAAAAATACTATGAACTTAATTTTTTCATAACCTCAAACTAATTATCGTTGGATAAATATTGTATGACCTCTACTTTTCCGTACGACCTCCTATAATAGTTATAATTACAATTCATAGTGACGTTATTGCAGCGTTTTCACAAGTCCCGATCGCCATTTTCTCCAAATTACAGATGCATTTGTAACTTTTTCTATTTCATTATGAAATTTATAGATGCATATGTAATTTTTCGATTTTAGCGTGAAATCTATTAATTTTTCTTTAAGTATTTTATTATACCGGCCAAACAGACGCTGGGATTTTTCAAACAATTATAGTAAATTGATTGTAAACAAACACAATTTACGTTAAACATGCAATGAGGTATACACAATTTCTGTATTTTTATACAATCTATTTACTTGATGTTGCACAGTAAACCATATATATATATATATATATCCTCTGATTTTTGGTATTTCTTTCCCATCTATATATTGAGCCTTATCATATAAAAGTATCTAAGTATCTTTCTCATTTCTTTATGCATCCAAAGGGTAAAAATTGGGAAGGGGGATGATTACTTGAAACCACTATAAGCACTATTATGGTCCTATATTAATGACATGGAAGCTTTGGAAACATAAATTGTGTAATTATATTTAATTTATTTAAAAAATATATAAAATAATAAAATTTACAAAATCAAATTTTAAAATTTGGGTTTTTATATTTTTTTGGAAAAGAGATTAAATTATAAGGAAAGTATTTGGTTTCATGTATGAGATAAAGGTTAAATGCTATTTGAAAGTATATGACTTCATTGATACAACCTCAAAGATGATGACAATGCGGTTTATCCGCTTTCTGGTAAACACTAAAGTGCATTTTGGTCAAGTGCATTTGTATTCAATCTGGACCGTTCATTATGAGGTCGCTAATTTGACGATAGAAGTTATGTTAGGGATATTTCCCCTAGAAGGCAACCCTCTTTTATGTATGAGGGAATTGTATTGTAGCTAGGTATGTGAGAGAATAGTGTATTCTAAGAGAGGAGACTGTGATAGATAGAAGAGGAAGTTACAATGGGTGTGTTGTAGGTTGTATCCATTTATTTGTTGGATAATAATAAAGGAAGGGCCTGGCAATTTCTCTGGTGGACGTAGCCTACACTAGGTGAACCACGTATATCTATGCCTCTATTGTATTGTGTATCTTCTTTGTTTTCTTTCTACATCTGTTTTTTTTATTGCTCTGTGATCCTCTTTTTTCTAACATTGATTCAATCTTCTTAGCTCTTTTCTTACTAGTTTATTCTCGGCTCATGTGTTGTTTTCGCTTCTTGGAGTCCAACTTGATATAGAGAGCCTTCTTGCTTGCCTTGTCTATGATTTTCAAACCATGAAGGTGCAATTGTCTTTGAATATGGATAAAAATTCCTCCAAGGTATTCCATCACCACCCATAGCTCTTCCAGAGACATAACCAACCCAATGACATGCCTCTTGAACTCAAAAGCATATTCTTACACTCCTTGTCCATATTCTTGTCCATTTCATGAGATGTTCCTCTTCATAGCCTATAAGATAGAATTGTGACTTCAATAATGCTTTGAAGTCCTTCACTTTATTGCCATGGGTTCTTGTCTATCCTCAGTGCATCCACATAACTCTCTCACCACATTAGAGAATGTTCGGTCATCTTTAAACTGGAAAATGAAATCTATTGTGTTTCTTGGATTTTATAAAACCCAAAGAAAACTTCCAATTGTTTCAACCAACTATTCAACACCTCAACATTAGTTTGTCTATTTTACATGGGTATTTCAAGCTTTTTTCAACTTTGACAAGATCATGGGAAGATCAAGAAAAAGAATGGTTTTTAATTGAATCATTGTATGCAGGATCTTCTCAATGTGGCTTATATTCTTCATGCTCAGTCTTTGTTGAGTTTTCTTCCATATCTTTCTTCACCAATAGTCGTGTAACCAACTCTATCAATGTAGCAATGCTTTGCTCCAGTTGAGACAATTTGACCTCTAGGTCTTTCCTGTTGTATTCTTCATGATGATTCATTTCCATTGATGGTCTTATGCTTCTACGAAGGCCTTAAAACATTGCTTGTCTACTATTTCGGTACTAGTTGTGGGTGTTTATCATGTAGGTGTTCTCCAAGCCTTCAAAAATTTCTCTGATATCATATGATCTATAAATGGTGGGCCTAAGGTGTACCCATTTCACCAACATGGATGACTATTATGGAAACAAATTTTGGTGTCTACTTTTGGTGCAATTCTAAGTGATACTCTTCTATTTCTATCCACTACATAAGGGAATGAGTTATATTTGTCTATTGGGTTCAAGGTTTGATTTCTTTGTTTATGTCACTAGGCTCAAATAAATGAGCATGCCTATGTTTTAATTGCCGACCCAAAATAAATATTTTGATACCAACGATTCATTCCAAGCACAAGGCTCATTAATAAATATGTTTATACAATCTCAGATTGACACTCTTCTCTTTGAAATGTGTAGTCACAACAAGCAATCCTTTGTATGCATATGCATGTTCCAACAATAATGACTCTATAATATTGGATGCCTACCATGTTTGATAACTACTGAGAGAGAACTCACGAATTAAAATTTGAGCCAAAATCTAGAAAACCCAGTTTCTATGTAGAAATCTTAAAGAATATATGACAACCAACTTCATAAATCAATGTGGCTTCTCAACTAGATCGAGGGCCAAGAAAAAATCAAACCTAAGTCCAAGCTAACCTTTACGAGGAGGAACCCAATCTCAATACATTACACTAAATTTTGAAACATTGAGAAAACTTGTGAAATCCATCCATTAATAATTCCTAGTGCTTAAGTGCTCAATCAATGCCCCAAAATATTACAAAAAACCACTATTTACTATGACAATAGAATGGAAAAGTTGAATCGGTATGTGCATAAAATTACACTGGTTTGAGATCTGGTCGAGTTGGCTTTGGGAATATGGAGTGAATTTAATGTGATGGCTTAGAAATAGTTACAACACCACCAAAATGAACTCTAATAGCAGAAGATGAATGTTGACCTAAAGGGAATCAAGAGCGAGTAGCATATTCTCTTGGTCTATAGTACATGGTCACTGGGTGCTCTTATTTTGGGTTTACACTCCATACCAATAATTTTTGTATTAGAAAACCATAGTTTACATCGGTATACTTTTAAGGGAAGCATAGCACTAAGTATTCACTAGAGAGAAAAGGTTACAATATCCCAAAGAGGCAGAGGGTGATGTCATAAGGAGACAATAGGGGATAGTTATGTTGTATCAAAACATTACATAGAATTTAACCATTGATCCCATAACAGATGACTGGTGCTATAGCTAATTCCATTTTAGTAATAAATTCAATATAACTAGAACAATAAGAGGAAAGAAAAAAATACATCCACAATGCAGAGCGGTCATCACACATCAAGACATTATATTTTTTATCCTGGAAAGTCAACATTTAAAAGATATTTTTAGCATGCTCGAGATAAAATTACATGGGGTGAGTTATACACAAACTCTGTGTATTTTTACTCATTGTCAATACCCAAAATTGTAGAATACCATGGCTCAGAAACACATTCACTCAGTGTGGACATGCTTCTTGTCTCCTTCATCCATAAAACTTCAAGTAGTATGCATCCTTCAAGCTTTCAATTATGCTTTTATACTCCCCATTTCTCTTTGCATCCCCCCCTATTCAATACAACCTTCGTTGTTTTAATGGGATGCATTTGGAAGGAAAAGCATAAAACTTGTTCCTTTCCACTTCCATTTTACCCAAAAACAACAAAAATGAATTAAAACAAAAATATGTTTACTTACAAAATTTACAAATGTATGTAAAAGACCCAATCCAAATCACACCTCCCCATTTAAAGGATTTTGGTCCCCAAAAGTTGGACCATTAAGGAGACGGTAGCACAATGCCTCCATTTTCCTTTCTATATCCACCATTCCATTGTTGATGATGGTGTCTTGTTTCCTACTTGTCTAGGCTTGTTTTGCTACTACATAAGTTACTCTCATTCTCCCTTGATGTGATTTGATAAGGTATGCCTTGTCCCCCTTGACCAAGTGGTACATATTTTCTCTCATGTATAAGGTAGCATCCTTATCCCATAGGTACGGGCTACGTACCAAACATCACTCCATAGACATATGATGTGCAACTTCACATTCTACCTCATCAACATAGTTGGCACTAATGGAGAACTTGATTTTACTTCTCTGAGTGATTCTCATAAAAAAATTCGCTTGCAAACATACTAGTGAAATTGACTACACTAGATCATAGGTTTCTAAACTAAGCTCATCAATTAATGTTTCAAAAACCAAATTACATTGAGAACCACTATCGAACAAGTCATTTACCTTTTGGTTCTTCACTTTAAATTTGATTCGGGATAACACATGTTTTTCTCCATTGTCCTTTAGCTGTTGAAATGTGGCGCAAACTATGGCTTCATCCAAATCAAAGGATATTTCTACCACTTCTTATTTTGTCTCGGTAGATGCCTAATTTCCCTTGGATTTTAGCCACTTTGGATGCAATTATGGATGAATTTTCAAGAACTTCTCTTCTGTGTAGCCTCTACATCACAGTTCTTGCAATTCCTATAAGGATCCCTCCTTTTCTCGGCTAGGGTTGTCATCTTCCTATCTCTTTTATTACTAGTTTCTTCTTGTCTCATGTGTTGTTTCCCCTTCTTGGAGTCCAACTCGATATAGAGAGTCTTCGTACTTTCCTCATCTAATATTTTCACACCGTGAAGTTTTATTTTCCTTTAGATATAGCTGAAAATTCCTCCAAGGTACTTCATCACCACCCGTGAATCTTCGAGAGAGATACCCAACATGTTGTCATGCCTCTTGAACGCAGAAGTGTATTCTTGCAAACCTTGTCCTTTCTCTTCATGAAGGTACTACCACTTCATGAGTTGTTCCTCTTCATGTCCTATGGGATAGAATTGTAACTTCAACAATGACTTGATGTCCTCCCATTTCATCACCATGGGCGTCTTTCCTATTCTCATTGCATCCACATCTCCCACCACAATAGAGCTTGTCCAATCATATTCAAATGGGCAAGGAAATATGTTGTGTTTCTTGTATTTTATAAATCCCAAAGTAAACTTCCAATTGTTTCAACCAACTATCCAACACCTCAACATTAATTTGTCCATTCTACATGGGTATTTGAAGTTTTTCTTCAACTTTGAAAGGAATATGGGAAGATAAAGAAAAATAATGGTTTTTACATTAATCATTGTACGTGGGCTCTTCTCAGTGTGCCTTATATTATTCATGCTTAGTATTTGTTGAGTTTTCTTCCCTATATTTCTTCATCAACAATTGTGTAACCAACATTGTCAATGTAGCAATGATTTTCTCCAATCAATCCAATCTGAACTCAGTGACTATCATTTCATCTTTTTCATGGTGATTCTCCACGATTGATGGTCTTCTACTTCTCTTTATGTATGAAAGCAATGCTTGTCCACTTTTTGAGTACCACTTGTGGGTGTTTACCATGAAGGTGTTATCTAAGCCTTCAAAACTTTCTATGATACCATCTGATCTATAAATGGTGGGACTATGGCTTTTTCATTTCCCCAACATGGATGACTATTACATATACAAATTTTGGTGTCCGATTTTGGTGAAATTATGAGTGCTACTCTTCTACTGTTATCCACTACAATTGGGAATGTGTTTTAATTCTCTACTAGGTTCAAGGCTTGGCTTCTTTGATACATCACTAGGCCCAAATAAATGAACATGTCTCTATTTTAGTTACCAAAGAAAAAAAAATCTATTGATACCAATAATTCATTCCAAGCACAAGGCTCATTAATAAATATGTTTATGCAATCTCAAATTGGCACTCTACTCTTTTAAAATGTGTAGTCACAACAAGAATTACTTTATACACATATGCATGTTCTAGCAATAATAAATATATTATGTTGGATGTATACCATGCTTGATAACTAATGGGAGAGAACCCATGAATTGGAATCTGAGCCAAAATCTGGAAAACCCAATTTCTATTCAAAAATCTCAAAGATTGTGTGCCAACCAACTTGATAAATCAATGCAACTCCTCAATTAGATTGAGGGCCGAGAAAAGATAAAAACTAATTCCAATATAAACCTCACATGGAGGAACCCAAGCTCGATATATTGCATTTAATTTTGAAAGCTTGATAAAAATTGGGAAATCCATTGATTAATAATGCCCAGTGCCCAAGTGCTCAATCAATGCCCCAAAATAATACAAAAAAACTCTATTTACCATGTCAATATAACATAAATTTTAATATATATGTGCATAAAATGACCATGGCTTGAGATATGGCTAAGCTAGCTTGGGAATGTGGAGTGAATCGATAGTCCCCAAAGATAGTGCAATGGCATAGAAACGTTTACAACACCACCAATATGAACTCTAATAGCATAAGAGGAATGTCAACCTGAAGGGAATCAAGGGTGAGTGGTATATTCTCCTAGTATATATTATGTGGTGACTAACCACTCTTTCTATGGGTTTACACAACATACCAATAATTTTTATGTTATAAATTCATAGTTCACATATGTAGAATTTCAATGGAAGTAGAGAACTAAGTATTCACCAGAGAGAAGAAGGTTACAATCTCGCAAAGAGCTAGAGGGTGGTTTCATAAGGAGACAAAATGTAATACTTTTGTTGTATCAAACCATTACACATAATTTAATCATTGAATCCATAATAAATGACTAGATGATATAGGGGATCAAAAAATGCTCAAAAATCAAAGTTCTTGAAGTTGCTCGAAAACAAATTCATTGTGTAGATATCGTCCTCACAATCCCAACACAACTTGAACGAGCTCAAAAAGAGTTTGTATGAAAGAGATATCGAGTTATGTCCATTTTCCCAAACAGGAAGAAAAAATGTTGACTGTACAGTCCGTACAGGACATGTGGAAGCTGATCATATGACCATACATCTGACATGGACTGGACATGTGGTAGAGTGTGCTGACATGGCAAGCTGAGTTAGTAGGTGGATGTGGAACAATCCTGGTCCGACACGTGGCATGTTTCATGGAGAATGAAAGGGTGCCACGTGGCCCAGCCAGGGGCTGCCACATGGCACCCCCTTTGTTAGGTAAATTTTTTTTTGGAACCCACCAGGGTCGAACCCACGACCTCCGAGCATCGAAAAATACTTGCATAGGCTGAGCCACCAACCCACCTAATGGTAATTCTTAACCCTTAAGTGTAAAACTAATATTTAATCTTGAAGTCAGGTCCATTCCGATGGAAAAAAAAAGGGTCAGGGTTTAGGCAAGGGAAAACACGCAGAGACGGGTTCATTCACACAGAGGTGTGTTCTGGTGAGCAGGTACAGCAAGTTATCGGAAAAAAACTTCCAAGAGGTGTATTTTTCTCAATTTTTGGCCAAACTAGTTGCAGGAAGAGCTGAGCTAGGGGTTTTTGGACATTCTGGAGCCATTGGAGCCATCTATTTTTCATTCTAAGCATTGTAAAGAAATAATTTTAAAACTTTGAGAATATAATGAAAATGATCCATTGGAAGTTGGACCAAGAGATGTAGCCGAAGAGAGGGGTGAACTCCTTTATCATTTTGTTGTGTTATGTGTTTATTATGATGGTTGTTTATGACTGTTTGTGTTTTTCATTTTAAGTAAAAACACGTTAATTTTTTGTGCTTGCAAACTTGATCCAATTTCCTAAGAAACATACATTTTCCACTTGCAAATTTGTAGACACAAATCTTTTTTCATTTTCAGATCAAGTTGGTGTTAGAGAAAAGGTTTGATTGTTTTCAAGTGTTTTGTTTTCTAATGCTTACAAGGTTGACGCTCACAAGAGGAGAAGGTAACTTGTAGAGCCAAGTTATCAACTTTAAATAAGGAGAATCATGAATTCACCTCAAGCTTCAAGGAGGCATTCACCAAGTATGGCTCATGAGGAGAGTCATGAAATTCCTACTTCAGAAGATGAAACTTTGAGAAAATCTTTTTATGATATGACAGAAATGGTGAAAGTTTTATTTGAAGAAAGGAATGCAAGGTTGCAAGGTGAAATCTCAAATCCTCCAAGAGGTAATGAAGATAGTGGTGATAATACTCCAAAGGGGAATGGAGGAAATGGTGATAATCCACCTCCTTCACCTCCATATTCGACTTCTTCTACCATTTCACAACCACCTCCAAATTCTACAAAAGAACATGGCAAAATTCATCCACAAAGTCCTTTTCTTAAACTTGATATTAAGTTTGAATTGCCTATGTACAATGGAGAGGTAAATGTTGAGAAATTGGATAACTAGATTCATCAAATTGAAGTGTTTTGTTGGATACAAAGAATTCAATATGATGAAACTAAGATTCAACTTGCTTATCTTAGATTGGAAATTGCAACACTCATTTGGTGGGAAGCCAAAACTAAAGAGGACATGAAGAAGAATGGTAAAGTTTTATCCTCTTGGAATTATTTTATTATTGCAATTAAAAGGCAATTTTATCCATTATCATGCATGCAGAAAGCTATCATGGATTGGAAAAATTTTAGGCAATATAAGGGGAAAGTGTACAAAGCTACACTCAATAATTTAGAAGAAGAGATTTGATTTTGGGTATAGACTTATCTTCTCAAGAAACTTTACTCAAATACATTGGAGGATTGCATAAATATTTGAGACACACAATTCTCATGGTTAACCCTACAAATCTAGATGAAGTCTGTGTACAGGAAACTCATTTGGAAGCAAGATAGAAGAATGCTCCTCAAGAGGGAAGCCATAAGCCATTTTTTAATGGAGACAGAGGAAAGAGGAAATTCAAAGGAAATGGAAATAAGAATGCTTCAGTCAAGAAAGAGGGAGAAAAACTCATATGTAAACACTTTTCAAAATATGGCCATGACAAAGACCATTGTTGGAAACTTCATCCTAAAATGACACCCAAAAAGTTCAAAAACAAAGGGAAACTAAAGGCTGTTGAAACTACACAACATGATTTAGGATCTAATTCTAGTGATGAAACAAAAATCACAGCCATGGGTTTTCAAGGTAAGGACTCTATTTCAAGTATTGGTTCTTCAAGTAGTTGCCTCAATGAAACTCAACAAGAAAAATAAAGAATAGAGCTTTTCCACATAAGTGTAATTTCAAAGGATACCAATATAGATAGTCTATTTGATATTGGTTCTCAAGCAAACCTCATTTATGAAGACACTGTGTAGAAATTGCATTTGGAAACTACTCCTCATCCTAAACCATATCCTCTAGGTTGGATATGTGATAATGCCAATTGCATGTGACAAGAAGATGTAAACTTTTATTTTCCATCACTACAAACTTTATAGATGAGGTAGATTTTAATGTTATTCCATTGGATATTTGTGGTATTGTGTTGGGAAGCCCACATTTATATGATAGGAGAGCCATATTTCATCATGAGAACAAATATCATTTGTTTAAAAATGGAGTTGAGTACATTGTTAGAGAACATACAAAGAAGTTGAATTTGTCACTTGTAAATGTTGGACAAATGAAGAGATTAGTCAATGCTAGTAAGAACTTTGTACTCTTGATGATCAAACCCAAAGACAATGTTGAAAAAGAAGCTTTCCAAGGTTGTGATGCAAAGTTAAAATCTGATTTATATGAGGTTGTTAACCAATATGATGAGATGTTTCAGGAACCAAAAGGATTGCCTCCTAAAAGAGGTATCCAACATGAGATTCAATTGCAGCAAGATTGTCATGTTCCAAACATTAGTATGTACAGGATGTCAGTCATGGAGAATGTTGAAATTAAAAAACAAATCCAAGAGCTGCTTGACAAAGGGGTTATCATGCCAATCACATCTCCATGTGGGTCACCAATTGTTTTAGTTCCAAATAAAGATGGTACATGGCACATGTGTGTATATTTCAGAGCCTTGAACAAGATTACAATAAAGAATTGTTACCCTCTTCCTAGAATTGATGATTTTCTTGATCAATTGAAAGATGATAAGTATATTAGTAAGTTGTACTTGAGAAGTGGATATCATCAGATTAGGATTGTTGAAGGAGACCCATTGAAGATAGCTTTCAAAACAAAGAAAGGTTTGTTTGAATGGATGGTTATGCCATTTGGGCTTTGTAATTCTCTTGCAACATTCATGAGAGTTATGAATGATTTTTTAAGGCATTTTCTTGATGATTGTGTGATTGTCTACTTGGATGACATATTGATATTTAGCAAATCTCGTGAAGAGAATGTTAGACATGTAAAGCAAGTTTTAAATGTCTTGAAGAAAGAAAATATGTTTTTAAAGATGTCTAAATGTGAGTTTGGAAAGACCTCACTTTTTTACTTGGGACATATTGTTGGGGAGGAGAGATGAAAATAGATCCCTCCAAGGTCAAATTCATTTTGGATTGGCCCAATCCCAACAATGTAACAGAGGTAAGAAGATTTTTGGGAGAAGCCCAATATTGGAGAAAGTTTATTGCTAACTTCTCTTCAATTGAAGCTCCATTACATGTAGTGACAAGAATCAAGCGAGTTTTTCAATGGGGAGGCAAGCAACAAAAATATTTTGATGTATTTAAGGAGAAGATTAGTTCAGCTCCAGTTCTTTCACTTCCTGATTTGAGATATCCATTTGAGATACAAACAGATGCAAGTAACTATGCAATGGGAGCCATCTTGTTGCAACATGGTAATCCCATTTGTTTTCATTATGAACTTTTAATGGTGTATTGATTAATTATCCTAAATATGATAAGGAGTTGTATGAATTGGTGCAAAGTGTGAAAAAATGGAAACATTATGTCTTGGGAAAAGAAACTCTTATTCACACAGATCATCAGCCATTGCAATACTTGCAATTACAAACAAAGCTACAACAAGCAAGACACTTCAGATGGATGGGTTTACTACAATAATTCCACTTGGTTATCAAATATAATAAAGGAATTTATAACAAAATTGTTGATATGCTTTCTAGGCCTATTGTTAGTTCTTCAATTATTCTTAAGAATAATTCTACCATGCCTGAGAGCTATGTTGAACAATATGCTTTAGATGTTGATTTTAAAGTGGTTTATGCAACTTTGTGTCAATCTAACCAAGTTCAGGAATTGGATTATCATGTGCATGATAAGCTTTTGTATCATCTTGGCAAGCTATGTATTCCACAGGGTGAAAGATTCAACATTATAAGAGAAGCACATTCTTCTCTTATTGCTAGCCACTTTCGTGTAGGCAAGACGATGGCTAATTTGAAAAGGTATTTCTATTGGCCTAAAATGAATGAAAGTGTTTCAAGATATGTAAGAGGATGTTCTTTATGTGCTACAAGTAAGCCTAGCAACAAAAAGTTAGGATTGTATACTCCACTTCTGGTTCCTTCTCATCCTTGGGAAAGAATTTCCATGGACTTTGTAGGAGGATTACCTAAGTAAAAGAAAATCATGAGTATCTTTATGTTGTGGTTGACTGTTTCAACAAAATGTGTATTTTGGTGCCTTGTAAGAAGCAGGTTACAACTGAACAAATGACACAAATGTTATTTCAACATGTTTGGGTACATTTTGGGTTTTCCAAATCCATTATTTTTTATCGAGATTCTCGATTTATGGGGAACTTTTGGTCAATCTTATGGGCACTCATGGACACCAAGTTGAAAAAGAGAACAAATTTTCATCCACAAATTGATGGTCAAACAGAAGTGGTGAATAGAAAAATAATACATATTCTTAGTGGTTATTGTAGCAAACATCCTAAGATTTGGGATGAGCACCTACACTACATTCAGCATGCTTATAACTGGGATAAGCATTCATCGACTCAAACATCTCCATTTGAGGCATGTTTTGGTTATTTGCCAAAATCTCCTTTAAATTTCATCTTTGGGAAGGATATTTCTATTGATGGTCATTATGACATTGATAGAGAAAAGAATTTCATTGAACAAATTTAGTTGGTGCATCAAATGGTACAAGAACAGTTGGAAAAGAGCCAAGCCAAGTACAAGACAAGAAATGAAAAGCATCGTGTTGATCACAGTTTCCAAGTTGGAGATGAAGTTTGGATTTGAATTAGCAAAGAGAGGCTTAAAGGATAAGGTAAAAAATTGAAACCAATTAGATATGGACCTTTTAGAGAAAATATTGGTAACAATGCCTTTCGTTTGGATTTGCCTCCTTATATGCAAATGTATGCAGTTGTTAATGTTAAGAATTTGATATGTATGATCCTCCTTTGATTGATGATCAAGGAGATTATGTTCATATTCCTTCCATAGATGACTTCTTGCTAGAATATCTTTCAAAAATGCATGAGGATACAATCCTTAATAGAAAGACAAGAACTTCAAAATGAGGGAATGTGGAGTACCTTCGTGTTGGCCTAAAAGGCACAAATCCAAGAAAATCTAAATGGATTGAGGTTGGAAAGGTGAGGTAACCATACCCTCATCTTTATATTGAATGAAAGTAGTCTTTTGGAGGTCCAAAAGATTCCCAATGAGGAGGAGTGATCCAGAGGATAAAAAAATGCTCAAAACTCAAATTGCTTGAAATTGCTCGAAAATCAATTCATTGCATAGATATCTTCCTCACAATCCCAACGCAACTTGAACGGGCTCAAACAAAATTCATATGAGAGAGATATCATGTTCTATTTTTTTTCCCAAACAAAAACAAAAATGTTGACAATATAGTTCGTACATGCCATGTGGCAGCTAACCATACGAACGTACTGTTGATGTGGACTAGACATGTGGTAGAGCATGCTGACATGGAAATATAAATTGATAGGTGGACATGGAGCAATCCTGGTCTAACACGTGGCATGTTTCATGGTGAATGAAAGTGTGTCACATGGCCCAGCCAGGGACCACCACATGGCACCCCCTTTGTTAGGTAAAAGTTTGTTTGGACTCCACCGGGGTTGAACTTGTGACCTTCGGGCATGGAAAAATAATTGCATAGGCCGGGCCACCAACCCTCCTAATCGTACAAGTTCTTAACCCTTGAGTGTAAAACTAATATTTAATCTTGAAGTAAGGTTCATTCTAGTGGAAAAAAGGGTTGGGGATTAGCCCCAGCCCTGGTCACACTACACAATAACCTTACCATAACACCATAGTGAGGGGTTCCAATGGTCACGCTAGTAGGTGCGGAATTTTAGGTCGACTCTCGGCCACATGGGGCCACGTGACCAAAACCTCCGCCATGAAAGGTGCTAACGCCCTAACCACTCGACATTTTCTCCTGAATTTGAGAACGGTGCACGTGTTGGGTTTAGGCACAGGAAAACATACAGAGCTAGGCTCATTCACATATAGGTGCATTTTGGAGAGAAGGTACAACAAGTTATTGGGAAAAAACTTCCAGGAGCTATATTTTTCTCAATTTTTGGCCAAACCAGGTGCAGGAAGAGCCCAACTAGGGGTTTTTGGACATTGTGGAGCCATTAGAGCCATCTATTTTGATTTATGACCATTGTAAAGGACTGATTTTAAAACTTTGAGAATATAATGAAAATGTTCCATTAAAATTTGGACTAGGATGTAAATGTGTTGAACCTACACAAAATAGATCTAGCTAGAAAATACTACAGACATTTGTAGAGAGAAATTGATAAAGAAGAAGAAGGAGAGTAAAAATGGAAGAATTCTCATTAACCGTTATGAATAATGTATAATTTACACATGATATACTCTGTATAACTCAACCAATGCGCATTGGAGGAGAACCAATGCACCATAGTGGTGGTATAGAGTGATCTATGTTAATGTTTATGCCATTATTATAGTTATTTTCATTTCAATAGATAAGAGCATCATGAGAACAAGATCGCTGAGAAATACACGTTCACAAGAGACACAACATTTATCCTGGGAAATCCTCTAGGGGAAGAAAACCCAACAAAAAATTCCTTATCATAAATGGCTTATACAATGTTCAAGAGATAACTCAAACCAATACAGATTGTCCTCTCCAAGAGATGAACCACTCTTCTTCTCCTCTCTCCAACTGGTAATTGCAGCTCGCCTCATAAGAGAATGAGCAAGTGAGTTATGTGATAAAGTGAGGCGCTAGCCTCCTATATATACAAGACTGGCACGTGTGAGAGGGTTTCACTGGCAGGGCCGACCTCTCACTCTGGGTGGGTAAACCCACCTTTAAATTAATTATGGGTCTCAATAATAACTGTTGGGGCCGACTTCTTATTTTGCCCATTATAATTGTCCGATGACCAATCCACAAAAGGGGATTTGGTCCTAATACAATTACCGACATGATTAATCCACAATGGGGATTAATCCTAATAATAAAATAACAATAATAATAATAATAATACTATTTGCAGTTACATTATTTCAACACTCCCCCTTAACAAGAAGGGTCTTCTTTCAACAACATTAGGCGAGAGAGGTCTGCATCATTAGTGGAATCAAGAGGACAGTATCATCAATATCATCTTGAAACATTGGCTAGCATATTTACGAGTCATCGAAAGTTTTTTTCATCGGCAACATCATCATTCTCGAAAGAATGCCATCATCATCTGCATCAAAATGTATCAGTAAAAATGATACCTCATCACAGCACTAGGATGGCACATCACAATACTACACTGACTCAATGTCATAGTGGTTAAGATGGTAGCTTAGTGTCAGTTACATATTGCTTTATGTCTAACAACGAGGCTAGAAGCAAGGAATCATCTTGCTTTACGTCTAAAAACTAGGTCAGAAGCAAGGAACACATCATCATCTTGCTTTACATCTAACAGCTAGGTCAGAAGAGAGGAATCATCTTGCTTTACGTCTAACAACGAGATCAGAAGAAAGGAACACATCAACATCTCGCTTTATGTCTAACAGCTAGGTCAGAAGCGAGGAAACATCTTTATTTACATCTAACAATGAGGTCAGAAGCAAGGAACACATCAACATCTCACTTTACATCTAACAATGAGGTCAAAAGCAAGGAATCATCTTGCTTTACGTCTAACAACTAGGTCAGAAGCAAGGAATCCACAACGTCATGCTTTACGTCTAACAACGAGGTCAGAAGTAATGACTCATCTTGCTTTATGTCTAACAACGAGGTCAGAAGAAAGGAACACACAACGTCATGCTTTACGTCTAACAGCAAGGTCAGAAGCAATGACTCATCTTGCTTTATATCTAATAGTGAGGTCAGAATCAAGGAACACACAGTGTCATGCTTTACGTCTAACAGTGAGGTCAGAAGTAATGACTCATCTTGTTTTACATCTAACAGCGAGATCAGAAGCAAGGAATAAGTATACTCCCCCTTTCAGGGAGGGTCCTTTCGAACTATACCAAGATTATCTTGAAAGTGTTCAAACTTTACACGAGATAGAGGCTTGGTCAACACGTCAACAACCTGTTCATCCGTGCTAATGTACTGGAGCTTCAAGGCTCCTCTATGTACCATGTCGCGGATGAAATGATAGTGGATCTCTATGTGCTTTGACCTGTCATGGAATACAGGATTCTTTGTCATCTTTATGCAGCTTTGGTTGTCACATAGAATCACGGTTTCTCTCATCTCCAAGTCAAAGAGGCCTAACAACAACTTTCGAAGCCATATAGCTTCGCAACTAGCAGAACATGTGGAAATTTACTATGCTTTCGTTGTGCTGAGTGCAATACTGGATTGCTTCCTACTCTGCCATGAGATCATGGTTGATCCCAAATTGAAACAACATCCAGAAGTTCTTTTTCTGTTTGCAATGCTTCCTACCCAATCTGCATCAGTATATCCACTCAATGTGAAATCATGATCTCCATCATAGCTGAGACCATAATCCATTGTACCTTTAAGGTACCTCATCACATGTTTTGTAGCCACTAGGTGAACACGTCTGGGCTCTACCAGAAACTGACTCAAGGTGTTCACTGCAAAACAAATGTTTGGTCTGGTGTTCATCGGGTACATCCATGATCCAATAATTTGTCTGTACAGTGTGGCATCTATCAAGTCTTACGAAGTATTGACCAGCAGTTTCAGCTTCACTTCCATGGGTGTATTTATGGGCTTTCATTCTAGCATGTTGAATCTCTTTAAGATTTTGACTGTGTACTTCCCTTGGTTAAGGAACATCCTTTATGGACTCTGCCATACCTCAAGACCTAAGAAGTAATGCATTAGCCCAAGGTCTTTCATTTCAAATTCTGCGGCAAGTCTCTGTTTACATTCAGCGATGAGCTTCTCTTCTCCAATTAAGAATAAGTCATCCACATACAGTAGTAATATTACTAGTTCATTATCCATAATTTTGAAGTAGATATTTGAGCCTACTTTACTCTTGGTAAACCTAAGCTTGTCAAGAAACTATCTATACGGCCATACCAAGCTCTAGGAGATTGCTTCAATCCGTATAAGGCTTTCTTCAATCGACAGACGTGAGACTTCCTATCTTCAACCTCAAATCCTTGGGGTTTCTCTATATACACTTCCTCTTCGATAACACCATTCATGAAAGTTGTATTCACGTCAATCTGGTGAAGCTTCCATTTCATCTTAGCAACAAGAGCTATAATGGTTCTGATTGAAGTGTATCTGGCCACAAGAGCGAATGCCTCTTCATAGTCAATGCCTTCCTTCTGGGAAAAGCCACGAGTGACAAATCTTTCTTTATATTTCTCAATACTTCCATCAGCAACATGTTTTATTTTGAAGAGCCATTTTGATGATACCACATCCTTAATTTTTGGTCTGGGAACTGTTTCCCATACATCATTCTTTATTATGTATTGGTATTCCTCTGTCATGGCATCTGCCCATTCCTTCTTTTGAATGGCCTCTTCAAAGCATGTAGGTTCTTCATCAAGTAGATTGCACATCAAAGCCGTGTAACTAGAGAATGGATTTGGTCTTTTCACCTGTCTTGTGGTTCCTTCTAGAACACCATACTTCTCTCCATCTTGAATAATCTCTCTTGCCCAAGAAGGCTTTATTTTATGGGATAATGTCATTTGAGGAGGTTCTTGAACTTCTGTTATATCTTGATCTTCAGGAGTATCCTCATCAGGGGAAGCTATGACTTCCCTTACAGGTTCTGCAACTCTGCAAACTTCCCTCACAGATTTTGTAGTCCTGGGATTTACAGGTTCCTCTTCATACATTTCTTCAAGTTGGCATCTTCTTGATTTCTTAAGTGTTGCTTCTTCATCAAAGGTCACGTCCCTGCTGATCTCAATATGGTGATGACCAGGTATGTATATTTTGAAGGCCTTGGATACCTCACAGTATCTCACGAATATTCCCTTCTTTCTGGAGGGTTCCAACTTGTTACTTTTCTCTTTCGGTATATGAATAAACACTAGAAAGACAAATATTTTGAGATGTCTTACCTCTGGCTTCTTTGCGGTGAACATTTCTTCTGGGGTCTTGAACCCAAGTGCACTATGGGATAATCTATTCTGCACATAAACAACTACCATTGTTGCTTCTTCCCATAAGCACATAGGAAGATCTTGATCATGAATCATGGTCTTTAAAGCTTCCATAATTGTTCTGTTCTTCCTTTCAGGTACACCATTTTGTTGAGGATTATTGGGAGTAGTGAGTTCCCTCTTGATCCCAACATCCGCTAATGGAGGATGATGGCATTGGGCCACACATGTCTGAATGAATGAGTTCCAATACTGCTTCTGCTTTGTTGTCCCTCTTTGGAAAAGGGTTCTTGATGTTCTTCCCTTGTGCACATCCATTGCATATGCCTTCCTAATCAACCTTGAGTTCTGGTAAACCTGTGACAGATTTGCATATGTATGGTAGCGCCTTGTAGTTGATGTGGGCCAATCCTCTATGCCAAAGTTTGGATGAGTTTTCAATGGCATGGGTCATGGCAGTTTCTGGGTGACCCTTCAGCTTAGATAAGCCATTTTCTTCACTTCCGATGACAATTGCTTCATTTAAGGTTTCTCCCTTAGCCCACATAAGAACTTCTCCATCTATGAAGGAAACTCTATAGCCTTTCTTGTCTAAAGATTATATGGAGATTAAGTTCTTCTTTAAGCCCGGTATGTAGAGTACGTCCTTCATTGTTATTGAGTTTTCTAAATCTAGCTTGTAGTTTGATTCTACTATTCCCTTTATGGGATATTGATAATCATCTCCAAGAGTTACTTTCTGTGAAAAAATCTTTTCTGAAATACAAGAGAGAGTATTTTTCTTACCCGTCATATGCTTTGATGCTCCACTATCAATGAGCCATGTGTCCTCTCCAGGTGATACAGATCCTGAGAGAGCTGAGATCAAGACATGGTCCTTGATCATATTCATAGGTGGTTATTCATCTTCGGCTATGTGAGCATGTTTCCTTTTGTGATTCCTCTTGTATTCTTCTCTCTGACTAGACAATTATTCGCCTTGTGTCCCATCTTATCACAATGATAGCATTGTATAGATGAGAGATCTCGTCCCTTGTGTTGTCCTTTCTTCTGAAAATTTCTTGAATGAGATTCTTGGTTGCTGAATTTGTTTGATGGTTGCGGTTCTCTATGAGATTCCCTTTTGAAGTAGGGTTTCTTTCTTCCTCCTTTTGTATGAGTAGCTAGGGCTTGATCATCGTCCCTTGCTAGTAGTGCTTCACGGTTGGCTACCCTTGTTTCTTCTTGGGTGCATTCTTCCCATAGGCTTTCAAACTATAGTTTCTCCTTTCTACCACATATTGACTGGATGAAAGCATCCCAACATCTTAATGAGAGTCAAGATACTGTCGCCCTTCTAGAAACTGTGTTTATGTCGACAAAAGGAGGATGTGACTCCAAGAAGCAAAGGGATTCGTGAAATCTACTAGGTGAGGTTAGGAACTGAGGAGGTACATGGAAGAAATCAATATGTATGAAGAATCAAGACTGATTTTGGCTGGGGGTATATGTGAATTATAAGTGGCCGCAATCGTTCAACTAGGTCAAGTGTCAGGGGAACTATTGGTTGTGGAGCCTGATTATCTTCCTGATTCATAGGTCCTTGCTTTCAGTCATGTTTATACCCCATGAAGTATTTTCACCCAAGAAGTATGTACACTCTTCCACGCGGGGGAGTGCAGAGGGGGGGTACCCCCTTTGTG
>ML784142.1:737304-751293 GCA_009831015.1 Picea engelmannii | reverse complement strand
AGTTATATTTTTAAGTTGACTTAAGAAAGGAAAAAGATAAAGGAGTAAAAGATAACTCAACAGAAGAATAGAAGATTAACCCTGGGAGTTAACCTAACTCAATAGAGAATTAGAAGGAAGGGTATAAGTAAGAGGCTGGGGTGCACCTATTATTCATTCTGGTGTTGGATTAGCATTTGCTATTGCTCTTGAGCATTCAGTTTGGGGGTTTTGCTATACAAACCCTTGGGAGCAACTCAGTGGTGAAATATCCACTCACCTTTTTCCACAGCTTGGTCTCGGGGATGAAAGACTCCTCCACACCATTCTAGTCTCAGGGCCAGTTTATCGAGGGAGGTTCGATCCAGCTTATCCTGAGGGCTTAGGGACATTCCGACAGTTGGGTTTTGTTTGCAGGGGCATGACCATCAGTTTGAGGGATTTTCTGGAGGGTTATCATCATTCTATATTTGTCTTCAGATTGGGACGTCGTGGAGCCATAGGAGACATCCTGTGATTTAGTAAAACTCAGATCTAGGGAGATCTGCTTGAGATCTGAGCTCGAAACTTATCCCACGAGATTCTCATAGCCCGATCTATATTCTTGGAGAGTTTCAGATCATTTGGAGGCCTCCTTCATCAGGGTCGAATCAGCTAGGGTTTCAGTCATCCAGTGGGTCACCCCATTCAGTGGGAAATTCAGATCTACAGAGATTGAGAGGGATCTTGGAGATTCAGGCACCTGGGTTATTCTTACCATTGCCCGATCTATATTCTGGGAGAGTTTCAGAGCATTTGGAGGTCTCCTCCATCAGGGCTGAACCATCTAGGGTTTCAGTCATCCAGTGGGGCACCCCATTCAGTGGGAAATTCATATCTATGGAGATTGAGAGGGATCTTGGAGATTCAGGCACCTGGGTTATTCTTACCATCACCCGATCTATCAATTGGCATATTTCATAGGGTGATTGGACACTTTTGGCAGCAGGGCCGAGTTATTGAGGGTTTCAGCCTTCTATTGGAGCGTGGCATTCTTCAGCTGGAGAGTTTGGCATTCAGATCTACTTGTATTGATCTTCATTTCTTATTCAGCCTTTGGAGGCATTATTTTGTATTAGCGGGAGCATTTTGTAGAAGCTCATATATTTTGCTTGTACGACCATCTGAGGTTTATGCCAGATCGGTCATTTGTTGTATTGATCTTACATTGCTCATAATAAAAAGGTCAGATCTTTGCTTGTGCTTCTACATCTTGAATATATTGTGATCTCCATGTGTTGATGAATCTTGTATGCACTTAACAACTCAATAAATTAGTATTAGTTAGTGATTCCAAGAAAGAATTTGGCTTGGGATCATTACACATACATACAATATTTTGAAAAAGAAGCATATATGTGGATAAGTGGATTTTGTCCGTGTGGGGGATCAAAGAAAACAAATGCTCGTGTCCTAAAAGACGTAATGTCCTTCCTCTCAAATAGAACTGGACCTTCCAATAGTACTCAACAATGGGGTCTGAAGTCACCGGAAGAGAAACTAGTGAAGGATGAAGTAATCAGTTATAATGAGGGGTAAAGGGGGCATATCCCAAAAGAGCTAGTAATATTTCCCAATAGCCACACAAAATATGATCAAGGTGCAATTGTAGCCCACAATTTCCACTTGGGTAGATGTCCTAAAATTTGGTCACTAGGTATCTCGGTCAAAGTGCGGCATTTAGATTTTCGGCCTAATAAATGGGTCATGAGCTAGATCCCGTCCAAGAGGTGGGTGCCTCAAGGGGGGACGCACAGAACAACCGGACCTCGACCTTCAACCCTTCACGGGTATCTCCCTGCCTTATGGTGTTAGGAACACTTGACTTAGAGGATTTCTAGTTCCGTATTTTGACAACTTCTATTGTTTTGACAATGTGAGAACCAGATAACAGGGATTTATTTGGATGCCTATCCCAGAAATCCTACCTAGACTAAAAAATTTCTTTTGGCACCTCCTGTGGAGGAAAACTTAGTGAGTTTTTAGAAAAAAATTAGATGTGGTTTGTTTGAGAGATTGGGGGTGTGAGACAATCTCGTTGAAATTAAATGGGAGTGGATAGTTTCGTCAAGAAAAGGCTGGGGTGTTTCGGAATCCCTTTGGAGGAAACTTACTTTCACCTCCACGTTTCGAGATGAAAACTATGTGAGTGATAAGTGACTTTTGTGTGTGAATGAGTGAAAGTG
This sequence comes from Picea engelmannii, assembly GCA_009831015.1. Classification (NCBI taxonomy): domain Eukaryota; kingdom Viridiplantae; phylum Streptophyta; class Pinopsida; order Pinales; family Pinaceae; genus Picea; species Picea engelmannii. Next base: position 749,089 of record ML784142.1, on the reverse strand, counting down.
TGCCAATGTTTTAATGAATTAGGTGTCACCTTGCTACATGTGGACTTTGCTTGGTCCTTACAAGTGTTGATTACATAATTAACTAAATGCCTTTGGTACAACCTTGCGTAATTCAAAAGTCCCTAGGAAACTAGCATGTGGACATGTGGGTTCTTTACTATTCCTTTAAATCCCTATTGTGATTTAATCTAATAAATCTTTGAAACTATCCTAGATTGTGATCATGTGGGCATGTATGGACCCGTTACAAAACCTTTAAACTTCCCTAGTGATTTAATCTAAGAAGTAAATTTCAACACTATCCTATCTTTGTAGCATGTGGGCATGTATGGGCCTGTTACAATCTTGAGATGTGTTTGAAAAATAAACTAAGAGGAGTCCCAAGGGGGCTCTTGTCCTCTCCTAAAGGTTTTAGTATTTTTAAGGGAGATGAAATTTTCCTACTACCTTTTTCTGATTCTCAAGGTCGCTTGGAAGCACGAGAGAAGAGCATACTAAAAGATTGTTGTCCAACTTCTAGTCCCAATGCAAGTTTTATGTGATTACAAATGATTCCAATTTATACCTTTAGTCAAAGCAAGCCATCCATGTGGAAAAATGAAAGAAAAAGAGGAAATAATGATTTTAAACCCCCTAAGTGCCTATGTGTTTTGACTAATCCCTTTATATGGAGAGGGAACTAAGTGTGGTGCAGATTACAACACGCATGAAATCATTTTTAAGAAGGCTAGGGGCCTTCCCCAAATCACAAAAGTCTTACAATGTATATTTTTCTGCAAAGGTGCGCGGGTCTCAGAGTAGATAGAGGTGCAGTGAGCACCTGTACGCAAACTAAAATAGGCTTTTTGGCGCAGGTGCACCGAACAACACAGTAAATTTGGTGCACATGCGCACGATGTGCGACTGTGGGCCAATAAACCCATGCACAATGGACACACGGTCATGAAGAAAATTCTGGATGGAATTCTCTCAATTCAGCTTTGAATTGGATGTTTTGCAGGTCGACTTGGGCCAGTTAAGGTACCTGCAAGTTAAATAAACCAAAAGAAGAGCTAGAAAAACCCAAATGGGGTAGAAAATTGATACCTTTCCATAGTGGAGTCGTCAATTTGTTGCGCCTCTTTTGTCACGTAAATGAGTAAAACAGAGGTGCTTACAAGCTTAGTTGGGTTAGCTAAGAAAGATAGTTGTAAAGAAAAAGGGTTAGAGAAAGAAACATAAAAGAGAAAACTAAGAAATAAACTAAGAAATAAAAGAACAACTAAACTATTGAGCATAAGGACACAAGAACAAAAAACCAATAAGATTCATGTCACCAATGACAAGGATTATATTAGTGAAAGAAAACACCAAGAAGAAAGAGGACTTTGGGTCCCTTCTTCCAAGGGAGGGCTCTTGGACCCCCACAACTAAGCTCTTCTTACAACTTTGAATGAAATAGTGAAAGACTCCCAAGCTAATCCGCTCAAGAGGTGAGGTGGATTGCCCAATGTGATGATGCTAGTATGTTCTTGATGAGAAAAGAGGATTCCCCAAGAGAATAGTAGCAACATAACCTTGCAAATGAATTCCTTGAAAATGAAGTGCACTCATGGCCTTGTTTTATAGAACCTCTTTGAGGTATTGTGCAACCAGCTTATAGTGTGAAAAGACGCTATTTAGGGCATTTTTAGATCTTTGACCAACTACCCAGTCGGATTCGGCTGAGATTTGGGTGTCAAATCAACTTGGAAGTTGAACCAGAAGTGGGTGGGAGGCTAACCAAACTCATAAATGCATCATTCTCAGATGTGCACGGATTTTAGCGACCACAGTCGCGCATCATGTGCATGTGCGCTTTTAGTGTGTTTCTGGATCGTGCATGTGTGCACTCGCCCTGTGTAGTCATAGCGCACCTTAATTTTATCATTGGTTGTATAGTTTTGGACCTTTTGGAAATGCTTTTGTGGTAATTTTGTTCCATGGGTAACCTCATAACTATTTGACGATGCTGGATTTATGTAAGCATTTGTGGATGAAATTTCAATGATAACACATAGCATGCCCTCAGAACCTTCTTGAGGCCATAAAGGGACTTCTTCAGTCAACAAACCAAAGATGAGTCTAGCATAAATCCCTGGGGTTTCTCCATATAGATCTTCTCAGAGAGATCACCGTGAAGAAATGCATTATTCACATCTATTTGATAGACTTCCCATCCCTTGGCTGCCGCAATGGAAAGAGCCAATCGTATGGAATCCATCTTCGCTACTCGATAGAAAGTCTCATCATAGTCAATGCCATGCACCTGCTGAAATCCTTTGGAAACAAGTATGGCTTTGTATCTGCTAATATGTCCATTCGATGCGCTCTTGGTCCTGTAGACCCATCTGCATCTGACAAGTTTCATCTTGGAAGGAAGGGGAACCAGATCCCAAGTTCGGTTCTCGAGGAGGGAATTGTACTCCTCCTGTATGGTGGATTCCCAAAAGGGATTTCCAGTAGCCTCACCATAAGACTGTGGATCTAAAGACTAAACTAAGAAAACATGCATGGAGGAAAATGGTTCAATGGTAGTGAGTGCAACACAAGGCTCCTTAAAATTAGATCGAGTCCTCCTAGTACCGGCTAGATCACCAATGAGATCCCCTGCATCCTGAAGAGTATTATATGCCCACTTGGGCCTTTTCTCTGGCTCTACAACTACATTTGGATCATCTGAATCTGCATCTGACTGTACTAAATCTAAATATGAATCATCTAAATCCTATGAATCAAAACTCTTGTCTGAAGAAGAGTCGGCATGTGCATGCTCATCATTCAGACAAGTGGAAGAATGAAGGTGTCTACATGCAGCTGATGAGGTACATGCGAGACACATTCCTCGAATTGGACACTACGCTCAATGATGATTCGATCTGAGGAAAGATCAATAAGCCTATATCCATTCACACCGTCAGGGTTGTTGGAACACATATATATTTCTAAACTTTATACTTTAGATAGATTTCTTTCCCATTTAAAATAAAGACAATGCAGGCTTGATTTTCACCGTCAATGAAGTCCTCCTTCTAATCAAATGATCCTAATATCTTAGGAGTTATGGAGCCTCCTACTCGTTAAAGATGTCAAATATCTATAGAATACTTTGGAGTTTCAGAGTTTTTTATTTTGGGCATTTCAGCATGCCTCACCTTCAAAGTCTTCATACATGAAAAGCGTTCAAAAGATCCAAGTCACCATACACGTATACCCCCTAATCTATGATGTATCTTTCTAGAAAATGACCTATCAGGATTTTAAATGAATTTAATTAACCAAACGCATGAAGTGATGAATACTTAAAAGGAAACTAAAACCCAATTAGAAAATTGAATAATAGTTTCGCGATTTCATAAATTGGGTCTTCACCATCTATCATCTCCAAAATTTCTGAAGCCTGAACTCCCGAAATATCTTAAGCGTTAAGCCAGGTTAATTAAGGATTAAAAATGATTACCAATTAATTAATCACATCACGATTTCGCATTTCGGGGATCCTGCCTCAAGCAAATATCAATATCCTGAAGCCTGAACTCCTAAAATATCTTAAGCGTTAAGCCAGGTTAATTAAGGATTAAAAACGATTAACGATTAATTAATCACATTATGATTTCACATTTCAGGGATCCTGCCTTGAGCGACTATCAATATCTCAAAGCCCAAACTCTCGAAATGTCTGAAGTGTTAAGAAAAGTTAATTAAGGACTAAAAAATGATTAATGATTAATTAATCATATCGGGATTTTGCATTTTGAGTACCCTGCCTCGAGCGTCTTTCAATATCCCGAGATCCGAAACCCCGAAATATTTGAGGTTAAACACAATTATTTAAAAGGGTTGAACATGATTAAAATTAATTAATCACATCGTGATTTCACGTTTCGGAAATCATATCTTGAACTGTTATAGGATATCCCGAGATATGAAATTATGAAATATACTTAAAGATAAGTGCAATTAATTGATGCATTAATGATGATTATCTCGTGATTAATCTTTCACTTAATCATAACTTGGATAAATTAAAATTTCATCTATTCTTTTCCCAATCATGAACTATGAGACGTTAATGGCATTAATAATCTATCTACGACAATCATTTCGAATAATATCTCGGAATACCACATAAATATTTTCATTAAGGAAATTAAATACATTGTCAGTGAAGGTATGCGTAAATTGATCCTCTTAAGGTGAAAAAGATATTGAAGTTTGAACTCTATTTGTGTTTTCACCTAACAACGAGATTGAGAAAAATAAGAAGTTTATGCATTTTTTGTAACAGGTAACAGAGCTCTGATCTTGTGATATCATGGCTCCAATGAAAATGGTGAAATCATCTGCTGAGAGCTTGAGCTAGAACACAAATGTCCTCTCGGACACATCACCGAGAGCTATGGAGACCATAAAAACCTAGACGCAAGTATGCAATATCCTACAATATGAGCTATAAAATTGTCCAGAAGATTCAAATGATGAACAGACTGAAACTCGGGAGACGAAGCTTAAATATGTAGCCCAATCAGAGCTACATAAGATAGCCACAAGACCGAGGCTCATGTCGTATAACTACATGATAGGCTATGCCCTAGAGAACATTGACGTCGCGACCATGACCATCTACAATTCACAAAAATATGTTGTTGGATCTTTCTTCCCAGAACATATATAGGTGATGTACAAATTGTCCCCAACATTCAAACACACTTATAATGCCACTTTCTTAAAGAAATTCAATGAAAAAGAGTGCCCGAAAAGAATAAAGAATTGTCCTAACTTGATCAAGGATTGGTGGGAACTCCCTGAGAAATTTAGAGTAGACACACATGGCATATACGCCACAACATCATTAGACTCTCATATGATGTATGTGGCCATGATTCTCTGTAGACTTTTTGGGAGGGAAAACTCTTCCTACTTCCTCTTATCATAGGAACCGATCATGTACGAAGTTGCATAGGGTTTCTCATTCAATTGGGCCAAGATTATATCAGATAGTTTGGCCAAGGAAATCACTGAATATCATACATTGAAAGCCAAAGGATGACCTGTTATGTTTTACATGTCGGCATATCTTATGAATGTCATTTGTTTTATGACGCCTTTTCCTTTGATGGGCTGGAGATGGACTCTAACCAGTGCTGAACTAATACACCTTTATCATTCAAAGAAATGAGAAGATAAAGAGAAATATTCCTTCTATGAAATATACAATTATGTGGTGGTGTCGATGCACATCTCCATATATGAGTGCCCACCTCCCTGGATTTCTAAAAAAATAGTAACCAACCTGGGGAAGATAGCAGATTGGTACATTGAAGAGAATTTCTCTTATATCAGGGTTTTTGGTTGTTCAATCCCTCCACATGCCTTGCCCAATTTTCTACCAGATCGATTGGTGTGGAGAGAGGTATCATGTCAAACTATGTTAGGTGGAGTCAGTAAAGAGCTAAAATAATTGCAAAAAAAGGTATGTCCCAACTTTCCCTTACAGATTGGTATGCTTTCATTGTTCAATTTCGGCCATTTTAAAGTAGAGGTTGCAGCCATGGAAGAAATAAAGCTTGTCAATATTGAATTCAAGAAACATGATCCTCAGAAGATCATGGAAAATCACATGGCCTTTTGTAATTTGAAAAGATATGAGCATGAGGAGTCTCCATAGGATGAGATATTCTGAGGAGCGAAATCCTATCAAGAAGTCTTTAGTCGAGTCCAAACTATGGCCCCAGATCAATTGGTCAAATTCTATAATTTCCAAAGGCATAGGAGAAATAACCTTCTGAAATTCTTGCAGGGAGAAACCCCAACACCCCCAGCTACACAGGAAATTGAGACTCAGAGTTTAGAAACAGGGAGCTCCAGTGAACAGGATGTTGAAAAAAAGTTGGAGAAAACTGAGGTTTTGACTCAAAATGGGGACACCACATTGCCAAATCCACCAAGTGATCAAGCTAAAGCTCAAACTGAGGCCTTGATAAAAAAGGGAGAAGAAAAGCCATTGTCCAGACCAGGTAAATCAACTACTGACAAAGCTGGGAAAAAACCGTCCACCGAGATAGGAAACCCTATCCAATCTATCACACCTTTACAATTCAACAGAGGGAACCCAAGTGCTAAAGTAGTGTTCATAGAGGATCTTATGCCTATTTCACCTGAAGAGATGCCTCCTTCTAATTTCTTCTTCAACAAGAAAAGGAGGTTTGTGGTAAAAAGAGAAACGCACCTAAAGGAGGGTGAAACTGTCAAGACACACATGGTGCTACTTGATGGACATGCCTTAGAAGAGGTAGATTTCTCTACATATGTGGCAGGCTCGTTGGGAGCTTTCACAACAACAAAGAAGTATTATGTTGGGAACCTAAAAGAACAATTGAAGAAGAAGGATTTGCTCGTAAGCCAATTGCAAAATCAAGTAAAGACTCTGGAGGAATGTTAGGAGTGATATGAACAACGATTTTGAGCAGATTAGAGCCTGTGACAGACAGGAAATTCAACAGCTCAAATTCAGTCTCGATGAAATGCATAAGAACGCACAGGCAAGTAGAGAAGGGACTATTCAGCAGGGAGAGTTGGTAAGACAACTACAGGCCAAAATAATCTTAACTAAGAACACGGCTGTAGATATGGCATTTTTCCAAGCCTAGGCATTGGAGGTGCATGGGAAGCTGGAATCAACACAACAAAGCCTTTGTACTAAGGTAGAAGTTGTTCAAAACCATTTTAGGGTAGTAGACCAATCCTTAAATAACATGCTCTTAAAGGAGATAGAGGATATCGTTTCTCGAGCTACTTGCCAGGAGGCGGTTGTGTCATCAACAAGAGAGGAAGTAGCCATGGTCTCTAGGTTGTCTCTTTTAGAGAAAACTAGAGGCGATATAATACTGAAAACCTGGGAGGCTAACATAGATGAAAGTAAAATGCTGGATAAGGAAGTGAAGAAAGCTTGTGAAGAAGCATTTCATTCAATCGACACAGAGTCATTGGGCCTTGAAAAAGATAATATCTCTTAATTCCTAGGGCAAGTTGATATAGAGAAGAATCAACTTAATGTCAAGACAAACATGGAAGAGGCTCGGGCTGAAATCTTGCAATTAAAATAGATTGATATTACTCAAATAAATAGGTGGCTAGTTAAGCCTAGTCTATAGCTACAGTCTATATCTTCAGAAAACGGGAGAATGGAAGATAGTCTACCTCACTTAGAAAATAAATTATACATTTTTGAGGCAAATGACTCAACAGAGCCTTCTAGATTGGTAGTACAATTCGTAGGCAGGTGTGTTAAATGTGTCAAGCAAAGGAAAGCCAACACATCTGGGAAAAAATGAGATGACTTGGGCATATCATGTACTCAGATCATGATCAAAGACCATTTGTTTCTGAGATGGAGAACAAGAAGGAGAAACGTCTCTACCAGTGTGGCGAAGAGACAGGGGAGATGCAAGTGAAGTGTTTCAAATTTCACATATTGTAATATTTATTGTTTTAGAAATAAGGAGAATTCCAACTTGTTAGGTTTGAGAACATTTTGTATAAATATATATTTCAAAGACTTAACACAGGATGCTTCTGGCTGAATGTAATAGAGAAAATCTCCTTTTGTGAGAATTAATATAAGTGCAAACTAAGATGTCAACCTTTGTGTAGTTTGAGTTATGTGTTTCTCCTGTATTTCATATTCTTAGATTTTCTTTATGTCATTCCTTGATATGTGAGTGATTTCAACTTAGTATTACTACTACCGTAGTCACATATTAATGGTTGTTTGATAAGAAAGCAATGTTTCCTTTGTATTTTCTATCAGTAAATACAAGACCTGTGAGCTACTTGGATAACTGTATCTTATATCCTTTCAAGGGTGTTTTCATTATTTTCTTCTACTGTAAGAAAGATAAGATTCATCGTGTATTGATGCGTCATTTTGTTTAACAGTTTTGTAAGTTTTCTACCATATCATTTGATTTTATAAATCAAATTAGACAATAAAAGATGGCCTATGTTATGTTATGTCATTAATTTCATCTGAGGATAAAAATCTTATATAACTAACGGAAGAAAAAGCACCTTTCAAAACATTCCTTTATATTCATGATGCCTTGACATTACTCTTTGAGACTTAAGTGTAATCGCAGGAACAACAGGGGTATCCAACAAAAATACACTCAGTGCTCTGTGGATCAAGTGCCTTCCTCTTTTCAGAGGGAATCTAGGCCCATGCACGTGAACAAAAAATGAGAAAGTGGGTCACTTCCGATTTGAGGCCACTCCAAGACTCGTAGGGGGTCTTATCCTTGATATATATATGCAGATATCTGTTTTGGATGTATGTTGCAAAATTAAGTGCTTTGGCCCACAGTCTCTGTGGTAGTGAATTTTTATGCAGCATGCAAGATTCTATCTCCTTGAGAGATCTATTTTTCCACTCAAAAACTCTGTTTTGTTGCAGAGTAGATGGAACTGTGTGCTTCAAATTAACCCCTACCTCATGGAAAATATCATGGATCTCATTATTGACATACCCTCCCCATTTATCGTTTCAGAGGAATTTGATCTTCTTTCCAAATTGTGTCTCAACCAGGGATTTGAAATCTTTGAGGTGTTGAAAGACCTCAATTTTTTTCCTGAGAAAGTAGATCCATGTAAAATGTGAGAAATCATCAAAAAAAATGAGAAAAAACCTCTCTTTGTTGATGGATGGATGTGGAAAAGGACCCATAAGGTGACTGTGGATCAGATCTAAAGGTGCAGAATCTCTCTAAGACTTTTTCAAATTTCTCTTGAGGGCGTTTTCTGAGAACACATCCCTCACATACTCCCTTGGAGAAATGGATCTCTGGTAGACCATCAACCAATATTTTCTTTCCAATTTTTTGCATGTATCTGAAATTCAAATTTCCAAACCTTTCATGTCATATCCTACTACTTTCATCACCATGAATAAGCTGTAAATCAGAATCAGGTTCAATGAATTCAGAAAATGTATACAATCTAGACTGATGATTTACCTCACCGGTAACAACCTTGGAGTTGGGTTGCATGTCATAGATGTCCATGGAATTTGGTGTGAAAATGAATTTATTTCCAATGCCTAAATTCTTCATCTGATACACAGAGAGAAGGTTGACGGAAAGTTTGGGAACATGCAACACATTCTAGAATCTTTCGTTGGTGATTTCAATCCTTCCTTTGCTAGTGACTTCGACAGAAGAGTTTGTCAGTGCCTTCGACAGAAGAGTTGTCCCCCATCATAATAGGAGGACCTTTGCATGCATCCAATTAAGAATATACTTCTTTCAAGTCATCCATGTGATGTGATGCTCTTGAATCTACGATCAAAGAATCAGGAGAGGAGTTTGTCGCAATCAAGGCATGGCTAAAGTTGTCTTTCTTGGAATTCGGATCTCCTAGCTTCTTCTTCGTGGCACCCTCAGGGATGCGATCTCCAAGGTTGTTTTTCTGAAGTATTTGAGACATTAGATCTATTTTTTTTGCATGCATTCAGATTTTGGATGGAATCCTTTGTGACAGTACGTGCATTTCTCCCCTTTTCCCCTTTGGATCTGAAGGCATCGATGAAGGGTTTTGTGTACCCTTCCTTCTTCAGATATGCATGAGCTTTCCTTTTGACTTTATATTTATATTTATGATATTTGTGGCTGCCATATTTCGTAGTAAGTGCATGTGCCTTTGGGCCTTTGATTTTTCCCATGTTGATGAGCTTGGTTTTCTCTTGTGTCATGGATTCGATAAAGTCCTCAAGAGAAGGCACCTTCCAGGTGGCTCCAAAGGAGAATATGATAGAATGGAATGTGGATACGAATACAAATAATTTCGAACCAAGTTTGGAGAGAATGGTGTGAACCATTTTTTTCTCCTCATTAGATTTACCAACCCCGCAAGCTTTGAGTTGCGACAATAAATCCTTGAATTTTGTAAATAAATCTTGGATATTGTCAAAGATTTTTGGTGCAAATCCGATGTATTTAATATTTTGTACCTGCAAAAATTTTGGTGTAGATTTTTCTTAGTAGTCCATTGGCTCTAATACCATGTAAATGTGTTGAACCTACATCGAATAGATCTAGCTAGAAAATACTACACACATTTGCAGAGAGAAATTGAGAAAGAAGAAGAAGGAGAGAAAAAATGGAAGAATTCTCATTAACCATTATGAATAATGAATCATTTACACATGATATACTATGTATAACTCAACCAATGCACACTGGAAGAGAACCAATGCACCATAGTGGTGGTCTAGAGTGATCCGGACACACACCAGCAGTTACAGGAGTGAACTTCCACCTAGTCTAGTCTCTCAGGCAGTTACGGGAGTGAACTGCCACCTAGCTGAGTTAACTAGTCAACTAGTCTTCAGTTAACAGACTGAAAAGAGTGTAGTGAGGAGTAGATCAAGGAATCAAGGGTAATGCACCAGTATGGTGATGATCCCAAGTCAATTTTTCATTAGCATGGTGATGATCCCAATGTTGCATGGTGACAAAACCAATGTAGCATCTAAACTCAACTCAACTAGTCAAACTAAACTATCAACTAAAAGAGAATATTCTCCAGGTGAAATATTCTCCCCTAAAATATAGGAGACTAGATAATGACTAATAAACAAGGAAAAACCTTAGGAAAAATAAATCCTAGGTGTGTGTGAAGTAACTCCAACAGAGGAGATATAGCCCAAGAGAGGGGTAAACTCCTTTATAATTTTTTTATGTTATGTGTTTATTATGATTATTGTTTATGACTGCTTATGTTGTTCATTTTAAGTAAAAACTCATTAAGCTATGTTCTTGCAAACTTGATCCAATTTCCTAAGACACAGATTTTCCACTTGCAAATTTGTAGACACAAACCTTTTTTCATTTTCAGATCACTAGAGTTGTAGCTAATTACGTTCCAACAATTCATTCAATATAACCAGAAACAATAAGAGGAAAGAACAAATACATCCATAACATAGAGTGGTCATAACACATCAAGAAAAAAAAATAGCTTGGAAACTCAACATGTAATGGATATTTTTAGCATGCTTGGAATAAACTTATAGGAGGTGAGGTATGCAAACAATTTGTCTATTGTTACTTATTATCAATACCCAAAATCACAAAAGATCATGGCTCAGAGAGACCTTGTTGGTTGTGGAGCCTGATTATCTTCCTGATTCAGAGGTCCTTGCTTTCATCCATGTTTATACCCCATGAAGTATTTACACCCCAGAAGTATGTACACTCTTCCATGCGGGGGAGTGCAGAGGGGGGGTACCCCCTCTGCAGGGTCCGGGGGGCCTGTCCCCCCGGCTGGGCGGTCTAGGGGCAAGTGGGCCCCTAGCGGGGGTTCGAGGGCAAAGCCCCCGAAGCAAAAATTGCCTTATAAAAGTATATTGTAATTTCATTGTAAATCTGGACCGTTCATTATAAGGTCGCAGATCTAATGGTAGATATTATGTTAGGGTTTTTTCCCTAGAAGGAAACCCTCTTTTCTTAAGGGAAATGTATTGCGGCTATGGTTGATGGTGAATATTGTATTCTGAGAGAGGAGACTGTGAGAGAAAGAAGAGTAATTTACAGCGGGTTTTTCTGTAGTTTGTATCCCTTCATTTGCTAGATAATAATAAAGGAAGGACCTGGCAATTTATCTGGTGGACGTAGCCCACACTGGGTGAACCACGTAAATCTGTGTCTCTCTTGTATTGTGTGTCTTTTGTGTTTTGTTTCTGCATTTGTTTTATTTTATTGCTCCGCGGTCC
>ML784142.1:721712-732574 GCA_009831015.1 Picea engelmannii | reverse complement strand
TGTTTACTTACAAAATTTACAAACATATATCAAAGATCCAATTCAAATTAGTTGGATGGTTGCTAAATTTTCCAAAATGCTTGGGTATGAGCCCTGACTATCACACTAGCCAAGGGTTGGATGGTTTGGATTATGAAATCTATGGAATATGCAAATCAAATCCTACACTTAATATGGAATTGGGGATCTTATGCCCTCTTCCTGAAGAAATGGAGGGTAGAATTCAACATGAAATCTGAAATTCTTGAGATGATTCATATATGGGTTAGACTCCCAAGTTGTTGTTGATTCCTATGGCCTATCCATTTCACCAACACAGATGACTATTATGGAAACAAGTTTTGGTCTTTTTTTCGGTGCAATTCTGAGTGGTACTTTTCTACTACTATCCACTACAGACAAGAATGAGCTCTATTTCTCTATTGGGTTCAAGGATTGGCTTCTTTGTTTATGTCACAAGGCCCAAATAAATGAACATGCCTATGTTTTAATTTCCAACCCAAAACAAATCTTTTGATACCAATGGTTCATTCCAAGCACAAGGCTCATTAATAAATATGTTTATACAATCTCAGACTGACGCTCTTCTCTTTCAAAATTTGAGTTCATGACAACAACCATTCATATGTACGCATATGGATGTTCTAGCAATGATGACTCTATTATAGTGGACGTATACCATGCTTGATAACTACTGAGAGAGAACCCATGAATTGGAATTTGAGCCAAAATTTGGAAAACCCAATTTCTATGTAGAAATATTAAAGAATGTGTGCCAACCAAATTGATAAATCAATGTGGATTCTCAACTAGATAGAGAGGAAAGAAACAATCAAAGCTAAGTCCAAGATAACCTTCACGAGGAGGAACCCGAGCCCAATACATTACACTAAATTCTGAAACCTTGAGCAAACTTGTGAAATCCATTGATTAATAATACCTAGTGCTTGAGCGCTCAATCAATGCCCCAAAATATTATGAAAACATGCTATTTACCATGACAATAGAATGGAAAAGTTGAATCGATATGTACATAAAATTTCAATGGTTTGAGATCTGGGCAATTTGTCTTGGGAATATGGAGTGAAATTAATGCGATGGATTAGAAATTGTTACAACACCACCAGAATGAACTCTAATAGCAAAAGATGAATGTTGACATGAAGGGAATCAATGGAAAGTGTCATATTCTCTTGGGATATACTATGTGGTGATTGGGTTCTCTTATTCTAGGTTTACACAACATACCAATATTTTTTCTATTATAAAACCATGGTTTGCATATGTAGACTTTCAAGGGAAGTGGGGAACTAAGTATTCGTATTGGCCCTCGACCACGTTTTGGGGAAACTTTGGTCAACTTTGACCCACTTTTGGACTTCGACACGTTGGTCGAAGAAGGAGTTCTTAGGCAGAGCTGAGATCGTGGATCTCACCAATTTGGAGGGTTAATTGGACCCATTAAAGGGTCCTATAGAGTTTTGTAACGGGTTTATGGGATGTCGGCCCATGGGTTTTTCCCATGTCTAGGACTTATTTGTAAGGATTTGTATAATATAAATAAAGAAAAAGGTATTGTAGAAAAAGGGGGGTTGAATGTAGTTATGTGTGAACAGAGTTGCTTGGTGCAAAGGAATGTATGTATGTGATTATGATTTTGTAGAAGGTGCAAGTTCTATGATATAGGGTTTTGGCTATGTGCATTTGATCTAGTTTTGGAAGGAGGATCTAGTGCTCTATGCACAGATATCCTGTCTGGTGTGAAGATCGACTCTGTGGCTTAGTGCATGGGATTAAATGAATGTAAGATTCTGGCGAATAATAAAGAGGTGAAGTGGTTTGTGGACATATCCCCACACTGGGGTGAACCACGTATATCTAGTGTCTCATGGTTTTCTCTGTGAAATCTTATCTCTGTTATATTTTTCTTAGTGCTTAGATTATAATGTGTAATGGATATGTAAGTGTTGCTTAGATGCTTTTCTTATGTTTAAATGCTAGATCTGATCCATGGTGCTAAGTGTTAAGTGGTTAAGGTGCATAATATTTTGTTGTTACTACGCTGATCTATATTTGATTATGTTTTGCGATGTTAATAGGGTTAATAAAATAATGCATGTCACTTCCTAAGCGTTAATAGATTATCCTGCGAAGTGTTGTGTCACAGATATGTGTCCCAACTTGGTTACAAACACCTGCGTCCTATAACACCCCCACTTCTACCTCAGGTGACACTTCGCCTACTTCACAAGTGTTGCCGAAAGGGCCGGTAGTCGGGTTTTTTTTGGTGCATTGTTAAGCGTTGAACCATGGGTCTATCCCTGTGCCAAAAAATGGTTCCATTGTTGAGACCTGAAACTGTGATTGTTGGGAACTGAAGTAAAGAAAAATAGAAGCTTGGTGTGTAGATCTACTGCTAAAGTGTGTAGTTCTCTACTTGAATTGTGAAGATTTGTGCTAATAAAATAAGTTGATCTGAAGAAAAGAGGTAATATCCTAAAGAAGCAAGCTTTGTGCTTTAGTAAGAGAAGTAAAGGTGAAAATTTTTGTTTTGGAAGCATGAATTTAAGTATGTTTAATAGATTGTGTCCTAGTCTGAAGGCTAGGGCGCAGTTGAAAGAAAGAGTTGATTTGAGTAAATTTAATGGAAATGAAGAAAGATATGTTATTCCTATGCATAGAAATAATTTTTGGACTAATAAGTGGATGTAGGAACCTAGAATTGTTTTTTCCAGATTACAGATCAAGCACTATGATCCTAGGGGAACTGCACAGTAAAGAAGAGGTTGGGGAACATTTAAAAGAAAAAGAGGATTGACATTGTATTATAATTGCAGAAGGTTGGGACATATTGCTAAGGAATGTCCTAAGGTAGGCCCTATTTGTGTTTGTTGTAAGGTTGTTGGTCACGAGGTTGAGGATTGTCCAAGGATTATTGCTAAAGTTGAAGGGATGAACATGAGACAAGAAAACTATGAAAAAAATAAAGAGAATATGGGCATGTTAGAAATCCATAAAGAGAAAGGGTCAGAGGAAATTCATAATACGTTATTACAGTTGAAAGAAACGATGGATGTTCATAAAATGTCAGTTTACCAAATATCTTAAAAGCACAACAACACATAAGTGCAAGAATAGAAGACTTCGACATCGATTGTGTCTTGGATGAAGAGACACAAGTGAATATTATGATAGAAGAAACTTGGGAAGTTTTGGGAAAGCCTAATGTGGTACCTTCGTTGGGAAGGATATGATTGTTTAAGGGTAATATGATAACTTGAGGTGGGAGAGTTACTAATGTACCTATTATTGTTCATGGAACATCGACTGAAGAAGAATTTGAAGTCATTCAGTTTGTTGGGGACATCACCCCTTTCCCACTATTGTTAGGTAAGACTTGGATTGAGAAGGATCAGATTAGAAGGAAAGCAGAGGAAGAAGCTATAGAAAAGAAAAATCAAGAATTAAGGGATTTCATAGTTAAGAAAATAGACTGACTAATAGAAGAACGATAGGATAAGTCAAAGCAATAGAACAAAGTAACAACATCGGAGGGACAAAAGGCAAGAGAATTAGCTATCAAGGTTAAAAGAATGCAAGAAGGATTTAAGAACCTATCTATTCAACAAACAAGTATTCACACTCAGGAAGTGTTAAGAAAAGGGATATTAACTTCAGAATCCTTGAGGGCACCTCAACAGTGCGAAGCCACTATGCTAGGGGAAGATAAGAATAAAAATGGAAAGAGGATTCCTAAAATAGTTAGAGAGACTCAAATAATAGGAAAAAAGGTAAGGAAGATAAATAAGAAGAAAGATAAGTTGGAAAAGCTACAATAATCTACAGAAACTAGATGGAAGAATTCATATATTGGAACCTCGCAAGAGGCAGATTCACAGGATTTGAACCTCACTAGAACAATAGGTTCGCGTAGACTTGGACTTCACCCTAGCGAAGTTATATGAACTTTGGAGGTGCCCCGACCATTAGAATGACGCTATGGAATGGTTATAAAATGCATCGATGAGCTTGTGTACCACTTTTGTACATTGACATTGCACCATAACAGACATATTTACATTGATGGAATCATTTCCTGGCCATTGGTCGATCTGTCATGATGCCCTGCTTATTTAACTTGTTGGTCATTGCATTGGGACCACTTTTTTCTACCCATGATTGACTGAGCTAAGCAAAGAATTATCCAAGTGTCGAGTTGTGCTATCTGAAACTAGACCCCACCTATCTATTAAAAGCTAGAATGTTGGGCGAACCTAGTGAATTAGAGAAGTCTATCAAAGAAGTTCTTAAGAAGTTAATGGCCGACAGACCGATATCTAAAGGTATCCAGGCATCATCAAATAGGGGACTGCAGGCTTCCCCTTCGACTAGATGTCATTTTGGCCATGTCAATCCCTTAACTAAACAACAAAGTAGGCACTGTGGTGATCTAGCAAATGTGAAGAAGATCTTGTGAATCCCACCTGAATATATTCCACCTTTGGCTGGCGTTGTTAACCGTGACAATATCCCTTGATATTTTGAGTACTTTGTGTTCACTGCATACATTTCAAAAGGAATTTGCATAGTTGGGAGTCAGATAGGAAAGATCCTGTTGTTGAAGAACAATGACTTCAACTTAGGAGACCAGAATAAATAGGCCATGTTAGCACCCCATCACTACTTAACGAAGACAACTGGAAAGAAAAATCACCTCATCTCATAGCCATGGATTAAGGGGTTGGCGTAGTCCACTGTGTTGAATGTGTTGAAGATCCCACATTTTGGTCACCAGCAGGAGGTTAACGCTTGCGTTAAACTCCTCCTGTCGTGCTATCATGGTTGATATATGTGGCTCTACAAAAGGATTATTGTGGATCTGGCACCGATCCACTAGATCACAGGTTTAAGCGTGAAGGGTCATGAACCTTAGTAGTTTTATCTAGGGAAAGCCTCAGACCAATCTTTGGTGCAGCGCATAAAGGAATCTTACAGAGAGGTATAGAAAGGAAAGTGAGGTTACAAGGTAGCCAATTTATATGATGGCGTAGTGTTCCTTTCTTTCCAACTCCTAGTTGGCAAGCTCATGAGGAAGAACCACCCCACACAAGTCACTGGGTTCATGGTAGACCTCGTAGGAAAATGTGTGGAGGGAATGCAGATGAACTGGTTGAACTACCTCGTCAACGAGCTAGAGAAGGATTTCCGCAAAGCCCAAGATTTGGGATATGAATTCCATTACAGTTGGCTAATCATTTTGATCACATTTATATCTTGGAAAATTCCTAAAGGAGCCACTTTTCCAGAGATCGAACCCTCGAAATCGTTGGCAACTCAGTTTTCAACCCTGTGGTATACCAACGACATGAAAAAGAAGTGGTAGTCCAATGTCGTGTTTCATGTATATTACAAGCAATTAAAGGTCTCCATCGAATCACTTCCACCCATGACACCATGCACCCTACACTAGTACCGACCAATAGCAAAGTTATGCATTGATCCTCATTTCATCTACATCACCGCACGCAGAGATGAGAACTAGGAAGAATTGCAGTCATACTACAAGCTGACAAATCAAGATATGGAGTAGATCACAAAGGAATGGCCAACATAATTTCTTGTACCTATATTGAATGCAGATTTATCCGACACTAACACCATAGGAATCCCCATAGTTACATGATTTGAACATGTCAGACAGTTTAGTGGGACGAAGAAGAAGAAAAAGCAGGATGAAGTCCATGATATAGAGAGTGATGAAGAGGACAACGCTTATGGAGATAACGGGTCTGATTTTCCACGAGGAGGAGAAGACGAAGCATAAGAATAGGGAGGAGTATATGAAGAGCAAGGAGGAGGTGAATCTACACCGCCTAAAGATCCCCCTGTTGGGACAATAACACCGCAAAAGAGGAAGGTTTCTCTGAAAAAACCTTCAGCAAGGAAGAAGACGCATGTCAATAAGCCACAGTTGGAGGCCACTCTCACAGAGGACAACATCATTCTAGTTCAAAAATCTATGGAGGAAGCCTCTGAAGACATGTTGCAAAAATATGGAGAGAAGAAGAAGGAGTTATATGGAATAATTGAGAGATAATTGAAGGAAGTGCAACAATTTGTTCACTTGATCCGCACATTACCTATTTCTCCATCTGCACCTTCCTCATTATCGACTGCAGAATTGGGGGATGAACCAGCCCAATTGAGAAGGCTTGTGGATGCAACAGAAGATCGGTTCCAGAGAGCTCGGGAAGAGAAGGAGAAGGCTACAGAATCCTTGAAAAAGGATAAAGACGAATTCTTAGCACAACTATGAGCAACGCAGGATAGTGTAGCTTCCTAGGAAAGCGAGAAAGTAGAGCTTCGGGCGAAGCTTCAAGAGGAGAAATCCCAGCTACAAAGGGAAAAAGAGTAGCTGCTCGCAGAACATGCCATGGTCAAAGAAGCGGTAAGTAAGGCATGTCACTCTGTGTCAGGCTTGGTACAAGAAGTGAAAGATTTGTTCAAAGCTCAAGTAGTGAAGCTCGCAGAGATAATCTAGTAGCTTCAGGCTATGATAACATAATTGGAGTCCCAAACAATACCAAGCACCCCATAGGAGGTGTGTGACCATCAGGAGGAGATTTCCAAAAACACAATAGTAAGAATAAGATCCCTCACCTCAGAATGTAACAATTAAGTGATAAAAGTTCCCAGACATATGAACGTCTCACCGAGGATCCAGAGCTGAGGAAACTAGAAGCGCAATTATAGGAGGCACAAAAACAAGAATTTTTATTGCAAGCGCAAATGAAGATTCTCACCACAGTGGAAAGAATGAAGAGATCGCATGAGCAGTGCACAGTACAACAACAAATCATTTCCCTCCAAGGTAAGGTAATGGAAGTAACGTAGAAGATACAACCTGTGCAGGATGAATCTTGCAAGTTCTTCGAGGAGATTGATGGACAAGGCTCACAACTAGATCAAGTGGTTGCAACAGTATAACAATGCCTGGAAAGGCATGTTACAAAGAAGATGATCTAGGAGCTTGCTGAGCAGGAGGCTCAGGAAAAGAAGCAAGTCAAGGCAGCTCGAGTTAATATCAAGGATTTCAAAGTAGCATTGTCTAAACCTGAGTGACTCGGGATGAGTCACAGGTGAGTGTTGGGCGCCTGTTGGCCCTCGACCAAGTTTTGGGGAAACGTTGGTCAGCTTTGACCCACTTTTGGACTTTGACATGTTGGTCGAAGAAGGAGAACCCAGGAAGAGCTGAGATCATGGATCTCACCGATTTGGAGGGTTAGGTGGACCCAGTAAAGGGTCCTCTAGGGTTTTGTAACAGGTTTATGGGATGTCGACCCATGGGGTTTTCCCATGTCTAGGCCTTATTTGTAAGGGTTTGTATAATATAAATAAATAAAAAGGTATTGTAGAAAACTAGGGGTTGAATGTAGTTATGTGTGAACAAAGTTTCTTGGTGCAAAGGAATGTATGTATGTGATTATGATTCTATAGAAAGTGCAAGTTCTATGATATAGGGTTTTGGCTATGTGCATTTGTCCTAGTTTTGGAAGGAGGATATGGTGCTCAGTGAGCAGATCTCTTGTCTGGTGTGGATCTCGACTTTGTGGCTTAGTGCAAAGGAGTGAATGAATATAAGGTTATGGTGAATAATAAGAGGCAAAGTGGTTTTTGGATGTAGCCCCACACTGTGGTGAACCACGTATATCTAGTGTCTCATGGTTTTCTCTGTGCAATGTTAACTTTGTTATGTTTTTCTTAGTGATTAGATTAGAATGTGTAATGGATATGTAAGTGTTTCTTAGATTCTTCGCTTATGTTAAAATGCTATATCTAATCCACAGTGCTAAGTTCTAAGTGGTTAAGGTGCATAATATTTTTTTGTTACCACGTCGATCTATCTTTGATTATGTTCTGTGATGTTAACAAGGTTAATAAACTAATGTAATGCATGTCACTTCCTAAGAATTATTATATTATCCTATGAAGTGTTATTATCACATATTTGTGTCCTAGCCTAGTTACATACACCCGCGTCCTATAACCCCCCCCTGCTTCTACCTCATGTGAGACTTCTCTTACTTCACAGGTGTTGCCAAAAGGGTCGGTAGTCGAGGTCTTGTTGGTGCATTGTTAAGCGTTGAACCCTGGGTCTTCCCATGTTCCAACAATTCTTCATAGAGAAGAAGGTTACAATATCCCAAAGAGGTAGAGGGTAATGTCATGAGACAACAGGGGATAGTTATGTTGTATCCAAACATTACACATAATTTAACCATTCAACCCATAATAGATGACTAGTGCTATAGGTCATTCTATTTCAACAATCCATTCAATATAACTGAAACAATAAGAGGAAAGAAAAAAATACATCCACAATGTAGAGTGGTCATCACATATCAAGACATAATATTTTTCGAGTTGGAAACTCAATATTTAATAGATATTTTTAGCATTCTTGGGAGAAAATTAGGGAGAAAGGCTTCCTGACTCCTTCATCCATGAAAATCCAAGCATGATGCATTCTTCAAGATTTCATTTCTTCTTTTGTATTCCCCATTTATCCTTGCATATCCCCCTGTTCACTAAAACCCTCATTGTTTTAATGGGATTCGTTTGGAAATTCAAGCAAAACACTTGTTCATTTCCACTTCCATTTTTTGGAAAGTTAGTTGTAATTGATGTCAAATCTAGATCAAATCTAGAAGCATTGATGTTAACCATATTCAACCCTATACAAATACTTGAAATATGGATAAGTGGTTGAGTCGTTTCAAATCCCCAAAGGTGTGGTCATGAAGCCCAAAGTTGTTTGAGGAATAAGGACATGAAGAACATTGTAAATGAAGGTAACACACTAATATAAGGACTTTCCTTGTTGTATCATTTCCAATGGTAGGTGGTTTGTCACGTGGTTCCTCACAGTTGAGGATTTATGCCATCTTGAAGTTTAAAGCCCCAAAGAATGGTAAAGAAGTCGCTAAACGGTTGCAACAAGAAGTTACAAGTCATTAATTAAAGGGTAAATTGGTTATAACAAGAAAGTACAGGTCGGCCCTAAAGTTAAGGAATGAAGTCACATGAAAAGGTATAAATACACTTCAAGAAGCCTCTCATTATTACACACACAAGTTCGATGATTATCTATATTTCAAGTGATCTTTTGGTAAATCTTTTTCATAGCATATATGAGGAAGTGAATTTTGAGGTAGTGAAGGGAAGTAAAGGGAAACATTTGATGTTATTAGCTTTCTGAGGTTATTAGTGGGTCACAGTGGATCAAGGAGTGGACATTTGCAGGTCCCAATGGAGAAAGGCATCAAGATCCATAGGTTGACTGTGTGCAAGTCACAGATCTATGAAAAGGACTTGAAGAAGATGATAACCTTTGTTTGTTGAAGATGATATGCACTAGGTTGGTCTTCTTTTCTGAGATGATATGCACCAGTTCTTGTTTATGAGTAAAGGTTGGTCTTTTATGTGTTAGTTTTGAGGCTTGTATCATGGATCATATGGCACATGCTTACGGAATGTATTTGAGGAATTTTTGGTACATGGTTTCATATGGTTGAGGTTCATGTCTCGGTGATATTGATACATTCTCGAGACATATCCTTGGTACTTGGTTTATGGTTTTTATGGTTCATTGTTAGAGGCACATATTTGTGACATTGGAATATACTTGAGGCATATCATATGGCACATGGTATGATACATGATTTAGATACATTGTGGCACATGGTTTGGATATTTGGGCATACGCTTGAGGTACACCTTGGTGATTTTATGGTATATTAATTAGAATCATATATTGGATATCTTAGTATCTAGCTTGGTATATTTTAATGGTGATGTTATCACATACTTGAGACACTTCATTGATGATATCTTATGGTATATGGTTTATTATTGAGACATGTCATGAGTGAATGGTTTATGGTTGAGGCACATCTCATGGTACATGCTGTGGTACATGATCGATGCATGGTATGGTACAGGTTTTGGTACATAGTTGATGTATATGATATGGTAAAAGTTTTGGTACATGGTTGATGCACATGGTATGGTACAGATTCTAGTACATGGTTGATGTGCATGGTATGGTATAGGTTTTGGTACAAGGTTTATGTACATGGTATGGAAACAATTTTGGTATCCATGTGAGTGGATCTAGTTATAGTTGATTGATGATGTTATATCAGGGATAGTGACAGGTTGGATTGTTGATTTTAGGTTGATGTTACAATGATAGGTTGATGTATCAATGATAGTGTCAGTTATAGGACGATCAGTGGTAGTGATAGTTTGATTCTACACTTATATTTCATGGTGGTGGGATGGGGAAAGGAAAGGGGGTTGTAGCCTCCTTCCAATTGGTGTCAGAGAACATAAGGAGTTGGAGATTCCTTCAGGTTGGAGCCTATAAATTAGGGGGTCATAACCTCCTTCTGGTTGGATCCAAAGAATACAGGGAGTTGGAGATTCCTTTAGGTTGGAGCATGTAAACTAGGGGGTTGGAGCCTCCTTCCAATTATAGTTGGAGAATTTAAGGAGTTGTAGATTTATTCATGTTGGATCCTATAAATAGGGGGTTGGAGCCTCCTTCTAGTTGGTGCTACAGAATTGGGAAGTCGGTGCTTCCTATGAATGTAATCTTGATATATATAATAAATATTTCATGGTTTTCTCCCATTTGGGTTTCCATGTAAATTCTAGTGTATTGTGTATCTGAGGTGATATTGTTGAATGGTACCGCTTATGGTTATATGCTTATGATATATTGAATGTAATCATAAATGATATACTTTTGATAAAGTTGAAGTTTATATATTGTGATTGAAAGTGGAAAAAAGTGCTCA
>ML784142.1:700621-721667 GCA_009831015.1 Picea engelmannii | reverse complement strand
TACCCAAAAACAACAAAAATGAATTAAAACAAAAATATGCTTACTTACAAAAGTTACAAATGTATGTAAAAGACCCAATCCAGATCTCACCTCCCCATTTAAAGGATGTTGGTACCCAAAAGTTGGACCATTAAGGAGACAGTAGCACAATGCCCCCATTTTCCTCTCTATATCCACCACTCCATTGTTGATGACGATGGATTGTTTCATGCTTGTCTATGTTTTTTTTTCTACTAGAGAAGTTATTCTCTCTCTCTCCCTTGATGTGATTTGATGAGGTATACTTTTCCACCCTTGACCAAGTGGTACTTGTTTTCTCTTATATAGAAGATTGCATTTGTAAGGTACCATATCTATTAAACTACAACACCAAAATAATACCTTTATTGATAGGAAACAATGTTCACTTGCCTCTTCGAGGGGAAACTTCTAGCAGTGCATCGCTCTATTACAATAATTTTGAAGACAAAACTTTGCATGCCCTCGACTCCTATTTATACTAAATCTGTCTTTCGAAAGAAAAATCTAGAGGATGATCTTCTATAAGTGGAAGCTTCTATTAGGTCTTCTTACATTTGAATTATTATTCCTTATTACTAGGCCTTATTAATATTAGCCTTTATTACATGGAAAATATTTTATTCCACCTATGTGAGGGGTTACGGAGGCTAGGTCCGTAAAATTTCCTCGGCCTTAAAAAATAGCCTTGTCCTCAAGGCTTGATATGAGGAAATTGTTGCAGAATGGTAGTTGGCTCCTAGGTGGCATCTACTATATTTGTATATTTCCATTGTACTAACAGTTCCTTGATGGTGTGTTGATGGATACGATGCTCGCGTTGGTCCAATACTACTTGGTGTTGCAACTAATGGAGCCTTCTTCATCCAACTTAGGAAGACTAGTTTGAGTTTGGCACTTAGTACCAATCACCTTCTTTAAGAAGGAGACATGAAAAACAGGATGGAGCTTAGAATGACTAGGAAAAGCTAACTGATAGTCCACCTTTCCCACATTCTTGAGAACTATATAAGGACCATAAAATTTGGGTGCCCGTTTCTGACAATGGTAAACCTTGAGTGAAGTCTGCTAGTAAGGTTGCAGTCGAATAAAAACCTGGTCCCTTCAGAAAATTGACGCTCTGAGCAACCTTGATCTGCTTGTTTCTTCATGAGATTCTGAGCCATGACCAAATTCTCTTTGAGGGTACAGAGAATAGCCTCTCAAACTGTAAGAGTTTGGTCAACTACATGGACCTTTGAGACACCTAACATGTATGATAGAAACAAAGGTGGCTTTTTTCCATATAATACTTCAAAAGGATTCATGCGAGTAGTTGTATGGTAAGAAGTGTTGTACCACCATTTAGCTGAGGGTAACGATTGATCCCACTGATTTTTCCATTCATATTCAAAACAACTCAAATATGTTTCCAAGTACTTGTTGGCAACTTCATTTTGACCATTAGTCTAGGGATGATAAGCGATGTTGAGATGAAATCGTGTGCCCTGTGGCCTAAATAGTTCTAGTAAAAAATTACTAGTGAAGGTGGGATTTCTATAAGAAATAATAGAATGAGGCATGCCATGAACATTGAATATATGATCTATGAAAACTTGAGTCATAGTGGAGGCATTGAATGGGTGTTGAAGAGAACAAAAATGAGCATACTTGGAAATACGATCAACTACCACCATGATGATTGACTTATTTCCTGATTTAGGTAAGCCAACAATGGAATCCATAGAGATATCCCTCCAAATAGATGGTGGGATTGGAAGTGGTTGTAGTGTTCTTAGGGATTTGACTATGCATCCCTTGTTGTGTTGACATACATCACATTTTTCCACAAAAGTGTGAATGTCATGTTTCATACCATCCCAGAAAAAAAGAAATTTTGACACTATCATAGGTTTTGGTAAATCCTGAGTGCCCAGTTGTGGGTGTAGCATGAAGCCTAGAAAGCATCATGGATTTAAGTTGTGACTGTTTACTTAAATAAATATGGCCTTTGTAGTGAATCTCATCAATATTCCAAGAGTACCCTTGTTGAAACTGGAGAATTTTATTGCAAATGTAGGATCAGACTCGAAATTTTAGGATCTTGCAGCCATTCCTGGCGAATAGCTTGGAGCCAATATGATACAATGAAGGAGAGGGAAAAAAGGGACCCTTCATATTCATATTTTCTTGAAAGAGTGTCAACAACCAAATTACCTTTTCATTTCTTGTAAATTATCTCATAATCATATCCAAAGAGCTTAGTCACCCATTTTTGTTTCTCCAGAGATGAAAGATGTTGCTCCAAAAAATACTTGAGGCTTTGACGATATGTATTAATTTGGAAGAATTTCCCCATTCGATAAGGGCTCCAGAGATCCACTGGATGTAGAATATCCAACATTTCCTTTTCATAGATTGATTGGACCAAATGTTGCTTTGACATTTGTTTGATGGTAAAGTCCAAAGGCCATCCATCTTGCATAAGGACTGCTCTAATTCCTCTCTCGGAAGTATCACATTCCAGGACAAAGGTCTTTGTGAAGTCAGGAAGGGCCAAGATAGGAGTGGTGCACATAGCTTCCTTCAAGGCTTGAAAGGAATGATTAGTTGTTGGAGTCCAAGTGAAATAATTCTTTTTAAGGAGATCAGTGAAAGGCGCCAAAATATTTCCATAATTCTTAAGAAAATTGTGATAATATCCTTTTAAACCCAGAAAACCACACAAGATTTTGAGATTCTTAGGGCGAGGCCAATCCTGCATAGCTTCAATCTTCTTAGGATCCACCCTGACACTCGCCTTGCCAAAAATATGATCAAATTGCTCTACTTCTGAGGCTCCAAAAGTAAATTTATATTGTTTGAGGAAAAGTTGGTGCTGAGAGAGTAGATGAAGAACTCTATCCACATGAGAAGGATGGGTTGTCCAGGATTTACTAGGGAGTCTGTTTATTATTTAAATGAGCTTCTTACCCTTTTTATTCAAGAAACATGTATGAATATTAAAAGAGAAAAATCCTCCCTCATCACTCGGGGTCTGTTTGATTTGAAAAGAAACATTATCTCCCAACTCCTCTCCTTTTAGGTAGGGGAATTTGAAGTTGGGCTCAAATACTTGGGTTTTT
Source organism: Picea engelmannii (assembly GCA_009831015.1). Classification (NCBI taxonomy): domain Eukaryota; kingdom Viridiplantae; phylum Streptophyta; class Pinopsida; order Pinales; family Pinaceae; genus Picea; species Picea engelmannii. The sequence continues at coordinate 718,545 of ML784142.1, read as the reverse complement.
TTTCTAAAATCCAAGTGGTACCAAAAGGATGATTGGTTATAGTTGATAGAAAATTTGGAAAATAAATTTAATGGTTGGTTGAAAAAATGGCTCTCTAGAAGGGGTGAAAAAGGTGGGGGGATTATTCTCAATCCTGGAGGAAATTCAATGGCCTTTTATGCTTGGGGCCTAGATAAAATTATCTAAGCATATTGTCTATGGGAAGGTCTAAGGATTACTAAAGATATAAGAATCCTCGATATTTCTATCCTAGGTGATTCAAAGCTGGTGATAATATCACTAATAAAAAATGATATTGTTGGGAAAAATATGTTTATCTTTATCATGTCTCATTTTCTCACCCTTATATATGAATTTGAAGAATACTCCTTGTACCATATTAACCGTGAGCATAAATTATGTGTTGATCAATGGGATAAACAAGGGACAAGATTGGAAAAAGTCATAATGAAATTCAATGGGATAAGAAGGAAACTCCCCCTCCCTTATTTCATATGAGAAATAATTTAATTAGAATGGATAATTGGCAAGGTGTGGGAACCATTATTCTTGTGTTCACATGGATTACATTACGACTTGATAGCGCAATAGTTGGATGCATTTATTTGAGTTTGTGTGAGGTTAAGTGTACACACTTGGGTATGTGTGAAACTCATTTTCATGGTGGAATGGCTCTGCACTTGAATTTTTCCCCTTGTGCCATTGAGGTTTAGTGTTTTCATCTGAGGTTTTGTCAATTTCAATTACACTCTTTCTATAACACTTGTTATTACACTTACTATTGCACTTGTTATTACACTTGTTATTACACTTGTGATAAAATTTGTGAGTAGTGATTTATTTTTCTTGTTGGTCTAGAAAGCATGGATCCCTCTTGGAGTGATGTTAAATGCATTATTAAATGGAAAGAGGAAATGTTTGAAGACAATATTTTAGGCCTTCAAAAAATTTCATTTAAATTAGAAAATTTGGATCAGACCATTGCCATTCTTGTTCAATGCATAAACATCCTAGAGATGGAATGGAAACAATTAAGATCATTGGTTTTCCTTCATAATTATTAGTTGGCCTCAATTAAAAAACAATCTACAATTTCATGCCTTGGAACATTGGAAGACAAGCATAACGGTCAAGATTTAGTTCCAATGGATGTCGAAGAAAATAATCCTTCTCATGGAGGAGTGCAGAAAGTTCCAGACAATGAGTATTCCCACCATTAGTGTTTTACAAAGTTATATTTTTGTTGCAATGATATGTAAAATACATTTGAAACCATACTCCATGGACATATTATAAGAAGGTTTATATAATTTTCAGTATGTTTGTAAAATTTTTTAACTTTTTTATTCACTTTGGCACAACCCTTATATAATATAAATTTTCAATTCCAATCTAAAAAGAACAAATGGCTCTCTAGAGTAGCAAGGATATTTTTAGTTAAATAAATAGTCAAGGCAATACCATTCTATTAGGTGTACTTAGCCTGAATCCCAAAAGGAACTATGGGGAAAATCAAATAGATATACTTTCATTTCTTCTGGTTAGGGGAGATTGAAAGGAAAAATATGGTCTTAGCCTCTTGGAAAATGATATCCACTCCTAAATTCATAGGGGTATGGGGATTAAAAAACATATTCCTCTTTTATAGAGCCTTGGAAGAAAAAAATGTTTGGAGGCTTATTCAAGCAGTAGGGTTGTGGGCTCAAGCAACTAAGGAAAAATATTTTCCTCAAGAATCAATTTTGGATTGCACAGAATCCTCTTAAGAAAATGAAAAATGGTTCCATAATATGGAAAGTAATCTTGAATGCTTTTTACATAATTTAGAATTGGTTAGTCTGGAAAATAGAGAATGGTACATAGGTTATTATAGGTAAATACCCATGAATCGATTGAAATAACATGCACAACCCCCTGATCATCTTGTACACATTCTTCATAGATCGATCCTCGATTATCTACATCGAATTAGTATGCATGGGAATCAAGAAACATGGCATTATTGATGAAATTCATGGAAATAAGTTGGCATGGGAGTTGATCTTGTTGATCATTATAACTCATACATAAATTCCCTTAGAATATGTTTTTCTCATATCTCGTATCAACATGATAAGAGATTATCATCCTTGAAACCTTGTAGAGACTATAAACCAATAATTAGTTAGAAATCTATAGCACAAGAAATTGAATATGATCAACATATTTGGTGGGGGAAAAACTTTGGAAATTGAAATGTCTGGAAAAAGAAAAATTATTATGTGGTTGATGTTGAATAACAAGGCTCTTACTTGGGACAAAATTCAAAAGACAAATTTTTAGGGACCTGGAAGGTGTTGCCTCTATAGGAAATATACTAAAGTTAATCACCACCTTATGTGTTCTTGTAATTTCATGTTAGAATTCTGGACATAGGTTGATAGAATCACGCATTCATCCAATAATTTCACTATAACTTCAATAGAAGAAGCTCCAAGTTGTCTTTCTAATCCTACAACCTCAAATTTCAAATATTCTCCATTATCAATTTATAGGGGGATATGGACCACTAGGAATCAATAACTCTTTGAAGACAGTGATCCTATTCCTCTTAAATGTGATATCCAAATAATAAACATCCTTTCAACTTTCCCTTGGCTCTCCAAAACTCCCCACTTGGTCAAGTCACAAGTAAACCCAATAAAAAGAGATATGTTGTGAGATTTCTTTGATGGGGCCTCATAGAGAGACTCTACCCATGGATGTGATAGGGGCATTGTTCACTTATCTCGTGATCAATATTATGATCCAACACCTTAAAAATGATAAAAATTCAATGAATTACAGTCCACTTCGAAGGGGAAACCTCCTTTTACAATATATCCAATTCATAATAAAATATGTAATGTGATAAGATGATCCTAAGACTAGGTTATATATATATATATATATATATATATATATATATATATATATATATATATATATATATATATATATATATAGGAGAAAAAGGGGTGAAATTATGATGAAAGGGTGCAATGAAGGGTTCTAGTTGACCTACATATATAACACTAGAAATGTAATAATTCAATATCTAGAGCTTAATAAGGGTTTTTATACATAACATGGTACTTTTCCTAGGGATTAAAATTCTCCTCCCCTAGTTAAAACAAGTGTGTTCATCAACACTTGAATAACCACAAGTGCTTCTACACAAATAACTCATCTTCTCATGTTGCCTCTTCCACTAGTAGGTGTTTCCATTTAACGAGGTACTCTGTAATTGTTTGATTTCTCAGCTAGTTAATTCTTGTTTCAAGGATTTTTTTCGACTCTAGTATGATTTTCACTTCTTTATTAATGATCTCTGGTAAAATAGTTTGGACTAGGATCTTGTTTTTTATTACCTTCTTTAAGAAAGAAATATGGAAGACTAGGTGTACACATGAAGATATATGCAACTCCAATTTGTAAGCCATACTTCCATTCCTTTGCAAAACCTTATAGGGGCCATAATATTTGGGTGTTAATTTATTTTCCTTCATTTTTTTATTGAGGGAAATATGTTTGTATGGTCGTAGCCTCAGAAATACCCAATCCCCCACTTCAAATTCCCTTGCATTGTGATGTTGATATGCTTGTTCTTTCATCCTATTTTGTTTCATAACCAAGTTGTCCTTCAATAGTTTGAGGACCTCTAGTTGGTTCCCTATGTGGTCCTCCATTTCTTGAGACTTTGTATTCCCTTGCAAGGGTGATTTAATGGATGGAGGATGATATCCATAAAGTGCCAGAAATGGGGACATTTTTTATGAAGTATGGAAGGGTGTGTTGTACCACCATTTTTACAAGGGAAACCACATGACCCATTGTGATTGTTTATCGAATGTAAATCAATGAAGATATCCTTCTAGACATTTATTAACAATCTCATTTTTTCCATCGGATTAAGGGTGATGATATGAGTTGTGAGAAAATTGAGTACCCAAACAAGAAAATATTTCAGTCCAAAAATTTCCCATGAAAATTGGATCTCTATCACTTACAATAATCTTGGGGACTCCATGTAGCTTTTGAATTTTTTCCATGAATTTTGTGGCTACTTTACTTACTTTAAAAACATGAGAAAGAGAGAAACAATGGGCATACTTTGTCAGTCAATCCATTACTACCATGATGACAGTCTTTCCTTCGGATTTGGGTAAACCTGTAATAAAATCAATTGAAACTTCTTACCAACGTTGACTTGTATAGCTAATGGTTGTAGGAGACATGAATTATCCATTGTCTCTCCCTTAGTTTTTTGGTAGACAAAAAATTCAGATGAAAATTTTTGAACATCAGTTTTAAGACCTTCAAAGAAAAAATCCTTCTTGATCATGTGGTATATTTTCAAGAATCCCAAATGTCCTCCTATAGGAGAAGTGTGCAATTCCAAAAGGACCTTTTGTTTGAGTTGAGAATTCTTACATAAATATAGGTGATCGTGATAGAATGGAAAATCATTCTTCCATACAAAATTATCTATTGAACTGGGGTCCTCTTGTAGTTGTTGAATGATATTGCATACCTCTTGATATTGCTTCCATTAAATCCTTGCTTCTTCCACCCAATCAGATTATAGAATAGAAATAACACATAGTGAACCTTCTATTTCTTCTTCTTTCCCTGAAAGGGCATCTTCCACAACATTGTGTTTTCCTTTTTTGTATATAATTTAAAATTCATAGCCCAATATCTTTGTAACCCATTTTTGTTTCTCTTCTAAAGATAATCATTGCTCGAAGAAGTACTTCAAACTATGATTATTTGATTTTACTTTGAAGTGTCTTCCTATTAGGTAAGGGTTCCATTTCTGAATTGCATGTAGTATGTCCAACATTTCTTTTTCATAAATGGGTTTGACTAAGTTTTTTCCTTTAAGTTGGTTTCTTTCAAAGGAAAGGGTCATTCCTTCTTGCATTAAAACTACACCAATTCCATGGCCCGATGCATTACACTCCACAATAAATGTTTTTTTAAAGTAAAGTGTGGCCAGGATGGGATTTTTTCTCACTTGATGTTCAAACATCTATATCCTCTTCTCCATCAGATCTCCAAATAGTTATAAAAAAAAATTCTAAGTTATTTGGTGAAAGGCCTAAGGTTCTTTCACCTTCTCGAGATCATGACCATGCTATTCATTTGCAACCAGGAAGTATAACACCTAACATCAAGCCTTATATGTATCCATATGCACAAAAGAGTGATATTGAGTGCATGATCCAAGAAATGTTATAGGATGGCATCATTCAACCTAGCTCTAATACCAAATGTTGCATATATCTTCATGTGAACACCTAGTCTTCCATGTTTATTTCTTAAAGAAGGTAATATCTTCATGTGTTGCAAATGGATTGGTGGAGGTCGAAAAACTTATTTTGGTTATAAAGATAATTGTAAAGAAGTTGAATATAGATTTTGGGAGAAAAATAATATTCTCTTTGGTGTGCTTGCTATCCTAGTGATTTTGTAGGGTTGTGAATTTTTCAAGCATAGCATCTCTATAGGGAGACATGGAGGGATATTGAGTAAACTAAGAAACATTTATATATACAAATTAAAACTATGCACCTTAGCTTATCCTTCTTTTAGAGATTGGCTCCAACCTTTGGAGAGTAAGGTTATGATAAGGTACTTCTTGTACTAGTATGTGTTGGATAACATGAATACATAAAGTCTTTCTCTTACAATAAAAAAAATTAGTGAAAGAAACTTAAGGCTCTAGAGAGAATGGACTATGGATGAGATCTTTTGACTCCATTTTTGGGAAATCATGGATGAGGGTGAGCTTCATAATATAAACACTATTTATAGTACTATCAAAACTAACATTAAAAATAAAATATGGTGTTTCCATGAGATTTAGAATAAGAAAAAATTGAGTTACTACAAAGTGACAATTGACACTAAGTTAAAACACAAAACTAATATATCTATTGTTGCTATCTTCAAGAAGAAAATAAATATTTCTAAAAGAAGATAAACTCTCACAAGATTTATAATAAAATTGGGTGGTAGACTAAAATTTGAATTGCTTCCAATTATAATACTTGAATTATGGATCTAAATTTAGCAGGTAGATCGTCATTCTCCTTGGTTCTACGTGTGTTGGCATGCTCAAATGACAAACATTTCAATCATTTCATCTTCCTAAAACATAAATTATTGACTGCTAATATACATAGTGACATGAAGGATTAGTATTGTCTCTACATGCCACATGTCAACCATTTATTGATCGTTAAATTTCCAAGTTATTCCCCAAGTTGTGTTCTAGCCCCTTCTACTAACATAGATGAATGTCCCCTGTAATCCTTTAGTTAGTCCTTTGCCTTTAATTTTATCTCCACACATAGAATGTGGGTTGTAGAGGTTTAACCACCCTTCACTTACCTTTCTCTCCACATCCCCAACTCTAGATAATCTTGACCTTATGCTTGTGTAAAGGTTTGACTTCCCTTCACTTGACTTCTCTTTTCATCCCACTGCTACATAACCTTCACCTTATTTTCATGTGGAATGTGAAGTGAATAGGTTTGAACTCCCTTCTACTTATCTTGTGCTCCACATTACTAGAGTTTCAATATTATATTCTCCACTCTTTTTATTTTATAAAGGATTGCAAAAGGTGAATCACTCTACATTGGTGGATCTAGTCAATTTTATCACTCTATGATACAAATGCCAAAGCCTATGGCCTGCAATTGAAAGTCACTCTATGAAAACAAATACTCACACAAAAATTACAATTAAAATTCAAATAGCATAAATTCACAACCACATTTTTCAATTCTTTTTTGTGAACACAAAGGGTTCAAAAATCTATAAAATTCATTACATAGCATAACAAGGTTTAAACCTACACTTCTCTACTCTTATAAGCATATATAATCATGGCCAAAAGCCTCTTTACACTTCCACACTCATAGGAACGAAATCCCATTTATCTAAAAGCCTCTTTACACTTCCATGCTTAGAGGACCAAAATCCCATTTATGTTGACAAAATAATTCTTAACTCAAAATACTTATAAGACTCTCATAAGTTTTATACATACAAAATTTGAGAAAATGAATACTAGGTATTAAAAACAAAGTGCAAATCAACTTGAAGTGGCTCAGGAAAATGTATTTCAAACAAAACATACGCATGTTATGTGGAGTCCAAGTGTATATGGTTTAATTCAACAATGTTTTTTATAAAATACATATTTTAGAATCTCAAAATTATTCTTCAATGACATGTTTTAATTCACAAAATCATTGTTTTCACTTTTTTTATTAATTTTGATCACTTTTACTAAAATGGATTTCCAAGAATCATTACAAGTTCAAATTTATATTTTCAAATTGCTAAGTGTTGTCGTGACATTTCTTATCACACAATTAACCTTATTAGATGATTATATTATAATTTAGTTACCTACTCAATGAGAACCTTTCAAAGTTCTTGTTTTTTTGAGGTTGAATTTAGTAGTTATTTTACCATGAATTAAAAAATGGTGCTTCTAGAATCACCCATTTTTCATGGTCAAAATTACAACTTGTTTGAAACCATGTTCTTGATGACTAGTATCGTTGCAACAAAAACCTCAAAATTGACCCTTGAATTGAAAAGTGGCACTACTTACATCAACCCTTTTTTGGGGGGGGTTAAAATTACAACTTATTTGAAACCATAGCCTTGAAAAATGATACTATTGCAACCAAAGCCTTAAAATCAACCCCTAAGTCGAGAAGCGGTGTTACTAGTAATACCTATCTTTTAATTGGAATTGTGACATTAACAACCTATATCATTGTGACCAAAACATTCAAATCAACCCCTAAATAAAAAAGGAAGTAATAACATCATCTTTTTGTTTTTTGAGATTACATTGTAAAACCTTTTAAACTATGATCTATTTCAAAAAAAAAAAAAATCACATAGTAACATAAACATATTTTAAAAATAAAATAAAATAAAAAAACATATTAAATTAAAAATAAATAAATAAATTCAAAACAAGAACCATGAATTCAAAACAAGAAACATAAAAATAGTACCAATAGACATACTTGGATACAAATTCTTTATATGACATCAATCAATTCTTAGGGAGAGGTTATAAGCTCTCAAAAATGATAATGTTTTTAATTTATGATATTTATGTTAATTTTGGAAAAATGCATATTATTTTTATTTATTTTTTTGCAGGTTATGGGAATTTTTATTATTTTTAATATATTTAGGAATATCGAAAACTTTTTATAAAAAATAAAAATAAAATCTTATTCAATTACAAAAAACAAATTTTGTGTAGGATTATTATCTGGCTATGATTGTTTTTATCCCTCTGCATTTTCACACTTAGTTAATTTTTTATCCCTCTACCTATTTTTCTTTTAAGGTACTAAATGGAAAGATATTGAGTTGTACTCTTTGATAGGTTTCCATTTCTCTTAAATGCTTAATCTTACAAACACAATTTGAAAATTACGTGAAATTTATACAAACAAAATTTGAAATTTTCATAAAAATTTTACGAACAAAATTTGAAAATTACACAAACTTTGTTAAAAATAAATAAAAAAATTGTAAAACAACTCATATATTATTAGAGATGTTCTTGCATTACACATTATTACTATCATAATCATCATTAATTACATTACACATCATTTCTATTATAATAATCATCATTGTAGTGGATATATAATTATAATATTATATTCATATAATTTATCTTTTATTTATTTATTTTTAAAATTTCAAATAAAATTAATTCCAAATGATTCTAACTCATATAGAGGTAATTTTAAATTTAAATTAACGAAAAAATAAATTAAAAAAAAGATTTAAACTCTACATTTACACTATGAAACATGTATATTGGGAAAATCATGGATTGGTATGAAACATGTATATTGGAAAATCATGGATTACAAAGGTTTTTTTTATGATTTAGGGAGTAGTATAATATAAAATGGTTTTGAGAAAATTATTTGCACAAAAAGAATATAATTGAGAGTAAATTTAACAATATAACTAGATTTAAAAATTTTAACATATAGTGAAAGGGACACTGGAAGGGACAATTGAATAGACCAATTTCATCATGTCAGCTATGCCATTAACTCTAATTACTATAATATCATGTAAATAATCTTATTACCATTAACTTTAATTATCATATATTAATTAACTTTCCTAAAATCTATTATTACACCACTAACTTTAATTATCATACATTATCATTTTATAAATATAAATTTGTTATCCTATATATACTATCAATTTGTACTATATATACTATGAATTTGTAAATATAGTAATAACATATTTTCCCTCTATATTAGTACCCTACTATTTCAATATACTTTAATTATCATACATTATCATTTTATAAATATAAATTTTTTATCCTATATATACTATGAATTTGTAAATATAGTAATAACATCTTTTCCCTTTATATTTTTACCCTCTATAATATAAATTTGTTATCGTATATATACTATCAATTTGTACTATATATACTATGAATTTGTAAATATAGTAATAACATATTTTCTCTCTATATTAGTACCCTACTATTTCAATATACTTTAATTATCATACATTATCATTTTATAAATATAAATTTTTTATCCTATATATACTATGAATTTGTAAATATAGTAATAACATCTTTTTCCTCTATATTTTTACCCTACTATTTCAATATACGGAAATATAAATTAACTTTACACCTTCCACATGATTAAATAATGTTTTTTAATCATGACCATTGGAGTTTTTGGTTTTCTTTAGCACGTCTGGTACAAGCTCAGTTCCTTCTCTGCAAGTTTTAGAGATTGACTCACTTTATTGTAGGAGTGATAAGGGGGATGCCTTGGCAGGTAAACATAGGATTTCTTTAAACCACACACAACAATATGGTGTTCGAAAGAAGGTGTGGAAGGCGAATAAGAGAGTCTGAAGGATGGTGTTGGGGAAAGATGTGGGTCTTGAAGAGACATGAAGATTATCTTTGTGTGGGTTGGTAGGGAGACTGTCTTATTCATACTTGGCAACGACTCCTTCTTCCACTTGGATGACACAAACCTGGGTGCCCCTTCTTGGGTATGCTCCTAAAATCCTCTACCTCACAAAGGGTTGGATGGGTTGTATCTGCAAAAGTATGGAGGATGTTACTCTTTTATTAAACAATTTTTGGGTTCTGGGAGGTAGCAGTATGATGTTGAAACGTTGGAGGGTGGCATTTGACCCACTGACAGAGCATTTCCAACATAGACATTTATGGGTTAAGTTATACTATAGTGGGAAAACCCCCCTATGGACTACACTAGGGTTCAACATGTGGCAAATATAACCATCTAAAAGTCTCCTACTTTTATAACTACCCCGAATGTACTCCAAATTCATACATGAAAGAAAAAGTGAAAAGATCAGGTAACTTGACCTTTTACTCTGCATTCGATGTTGATCCTCTCGTGTCTGATAGCTCCGCTGACTACAAGCCTCCTCCCAAGGCTGGCCTGAATTCACAAACAGATAAACATGAAACCACAAACATGCATCTCATACATAAATCATGGGTTAGATGTTAGCATAAAGTATAAATCAAATACAAATATTTAACACATCATATTTCGAGACAGAAAAAATATTCCTTTTATTGATATCACAATGTTTACTTACAACAAGGTCGACGACTACTCCATGAACCTGGTCCAGGCTCCTCTTAACCAAGCTCCAACTACGCCTCTGTGTATCTTTTTCCTCTCAAACTTCTTCTAGGGAAATGAATTAGGCTTATGAGGGAGGAAAAAGGGAAAAATGGGAAATTTTGATGCAAATCTCACAAGGTGGCTATAAATTCTTGGGTCAAGGAGGGGATGTGAAACGGGCAGAGTTTCACTATTCTTATGCTTGGCTTAAGAATGAGACCCCAACACCTCCTTTTATATGAAAAAAGGATGGTTATTCAGTTGGGTGATGGGATATAGGCGATGCGACAGTTGGGAAACTACCCAATAGCCCGTAATCTCAACGAATTCCTTGCAACTTTTTAATTTTTGCAAATTTTGTGAGTATACACAGGCTGTAATGGTGCATATAGCATACGTATGTGTACTATAGTGGTGCATCAAGTGTGTGTATGCAGGCAGTAGTGGTGGAGGGCGTGTAAATCTTCAAAAATAGTGTTTTTAAGAAGAACTACCCAGTGATGGCTTGGAAAAATTTGCATGTAAGAGGGCCAAATGCCAGGTATGCATGTATGGTGCAATTTAGGGTTATAATAGGGTCCTCCTGCCAGGCCTCCCTATACATTTCTAGAACGAGGGGGCGTTGAGGGTGATAGGTGGTTCTTTGGGTCGTTTCATCTCCCTGGATGAATCGACACTCGTTAATGCAGCTAGAAAAGTGGGGAGAGTACTTGTAACAGTTGATATACATGAAGGACTATAGGAGATGTTGGATATTGAATGGCGTGGATGCCATTTCAAAGAGAGGTTAGATTACCAGGGTATTCCATTTAGATGCAACTTCTTTCGATGTATCGACCACCTTTGGCGTGATTGCAGTGGTAAGCTGAATGATGAAAAGTCTGAAGATACTCTTTTACAGGAAGACCCACCAGATTACAAGATGGAAGTGGATTCCCTCGGTGATGCTACAATACACTTTGAGTCCAAGCCTGGTTTTCTGTTGGAACCAAAGCCTTCATTTACTGGTAAGTTGAATTTGTTTTGTCCCTCACTTTACTCTTCTCTTACATTGTGGGAAGGGGAATACCTTGAAAAATTGGGTTGGTTAAATAGTACTACTTCTACTGAAAACAGGATACCTTATACAAGTATGGGTAATCTTCTTCCTCTTTCGATGTCACTAACGACATTGGTTCCCCCTAACCCTCGAAATGCATCGGTTCCTCATGTTGTTGAAAACACTTTCATTCTCCCAAATCTCTCTGCAGAGTCCCCACTTTTTACCTCTTTTAAACAGTCATTCATGTGGGACCCGGATCCAACACCACCTCCTACTTCACCGGTATTTATTGACCCTTCCTTGGAGCCAGGTTACCGTGAACCCAAGGAGGAAAATTCCTCTCTCAAAACTATTCTTGACTCTCTGATTCCTTTCATTAGGGATAACAATGCTACTATTAAATTACCTACCTATCAGGGGAAGGCTTTACTTACTCATGAGTCACCTTCGAAGGAAACTAGTTCCAAGGCTCATTCGGTGAATGAGGGGAGAGAATTATCCTATTCTAGAGGCATAGGTATAGAACTTTCTCCATCAAAAACCTGAAGTAGTCGGAAAAAGTTGGCGCAAAATTCATTACAGTCTATAGAGTCTTTTCCCCCTTCCACTGACGGTGGGCCTCTTAGAGAATTAAAATCCTTGGTGAGGGCTAAGTAATGTTTTAACTCTCATTAAACATCAGATGGATTGGAGGCACCCTCAAAGTTTCCTTTGTTCGTCGACTATTGGACCATACTCATCCAAATATCATATTTTTTCAAGAAACACTGGTTAATGCACAGAGAGAAAGGTATTTTCTGTATATTTTCCACCCCTCCTGGGTTTCAAGTTCAGTTAGCTCTGTGGGAACATCGTGGGGACTATTATTCTCTTGGGATCCAACATTTTATGATATGGTTCCTTTTCTGACGGTTGGTGGTATTTTGTTAATAGGAAGAATCTTATTAAATAATCAAGAGCTAGCTTTGCTAAATTTATATGGGTCATGCTCGGACATAATACCTTTCTGGAAATCAGTCGAAGATAGTGGTATATTATATGTTCCAAATTTGATCATAGCAGGGGATTTCAATATCATTCTTTCTTCTGAGGAGGCCTGGGGTGGTTCCGGTGGGACTAGAAGAATTGATGAATACTATAAAGATCTCTTTTATTCCAAAAATTTAATCGATATAAAGAGGAATGGCCACACTAGTCAAGAGGTGATCGCAAGGAGACTAGACAGGATTTTGGTTTATGAAGATCTACTATCAGAAGTTGGTCTTTACAGGTCTTGGGTAGAGTTCCCATTCATTTTATACCAATCGACAGTTATATTTCAGATGGAATTACCTCTGGCTTACAAGATCTATCCGTTCAAGTTCAATGCTTTGTGGCTCAATGATAAGATGTTCATGGATTTAGTTTACAAGACTTGGAAAAATCCCATATTCCTTACCAAAGGGGGCAAACAAAATCATCTCGTATGGAAATTACAGGTGTTAAAAAAACAAACAAAATCTGGAATAAAGAGAACATTGCAAGAAACAAAGCCAAATTGATTTCACTTAAATCAGATATAAAGAATTACATAAGATATTTGGAAGGAGATCCATTGAATAAAGAAGACGAATTATCTCTTCGACGGTGTGAACAGGAAAGAAATGGGATTTTATGAAGTGAAGAAGAACTTTGGTGCATTCATAGCAGAGCTCTCTGGCTGACGAGCAGGGAAAACAACACAAAGTACTTTCACAAGTTTACTAATCACAATAGGGTCAAAAAACATATTAGGGAGATCAATACTGGGAATGTGTAATATACCAGATATAAAAAGTATGCAGAACAGAAATAAAATGCTAGAAATGGGAGAATAACAACAATATAACCAGAATAATCACCACAATAACACTGAAATGATATAAGAATAACAACATAAATAGCACTTTGATTCTAAGAGAAATGTTCATGGGCCTCTTCGAGGGGGAAAACTCTAGTCAAGTAGAGCTCTATTACAATAATCTCCAAGCTAGGGTTCTCATACCCTCAACTCCTATTTATACTAAATACGTCTATCAAAAGAAGCATCTAGAGGAAGATCCTTCTAGAAGCGAAAGCTTCTATTAGGTCTTCAAACATTCGACTTATTATATTTTATTGCAAGGCCTTATTAATATTGACCTTTATTAAATCTGAATATATTGTTCTACCTATGTGCGGGTTAGGACCCTAACATGTCCTCCCCCTTAAAAACAGCCTTGTCCTCAAGGCTTGAGATGTGGAAATTGTTGCAGAATGGTAGTTGGTTCCCAAGTGGAATCTGTTGGAGTTGTATCTTTCCACTGGATTAACACTTCCTTGATGGTTCTCTAACATAGGCATGTTGGAATTACTANGTTGTCTTTGAGCTTAAACAATTTTAACTCTATTAAAATATTCTTAATCTTTCTTCAAGTGATCATCAACATTATATAGCATATGGATAGTAAAAGTAAAAAGCATCAGTCACACATAAGGTATACACAGAGACAGATTTTCACAAGGAAACCCATAAAGGGAAAAAACCTCTTCTTCTTCGAAATGATAGGCAGTCTTTTAGGTTCTGCACATCATCTCTAATTGAGCACCAACTCAATGTGAGGCTGCTACCTCTGTTTTACAAGTTGCAACTTGTTTGAGAGCACCAACTCTCTGGTTTCTCTAGCACCCACTAGAAGGAAGCACCAACTCCCTGAATATTCCAGCACCAACTAGATGGAAGCACCAACTTCCTGGATGTTCCAGCACCAACTTCCAGTTACACAGGCTCCAACCTGTATAACAGAGAACACTTGTTCTCCCTTGCACCACCCTGCCACCCTGGTTTCTCTGGCTGCAACCAGATGGAAGCTACAACTCCCTATGTTCAATCACCCACTTGAACTTCTAAGGACAACAATCCTCCCTAGCACCTCCCAACCTCCCTAGAATATGAATGGCTAAATAAACGGTCAACTTTATAGATAAATCAGTTCTTACCAATCTTTCTTTGTTCTGTAAATCTGGTCTTCTACACACTGTTTTGTTGCTCTTCTCTTCCTCTGTCTATTCAGCAGGTATGCTTTGCATCAACTCATTCTCTCATTCTTCTCTTCTTCAACTTGTTCTTTCATTCTGCTCTTCTTTTTCTCTTTCTGTCATTCTTCTATGCTTTTACTCTTTCTGTCGTTTTGCTCTGCTTCTGCTCTACGTTTCATCTCACTTTGCACATTTTCTAAGTCTCATGCTACGCATCCTCTCATTTTCCATTTCTTCTTGTTTCGTTCATTTTTCATCCGGAACAGCCAACCATACACAGTCTGTCTCCTTTTCTTTTATACACCACTACATGATGGTTCAACTTCCCAACTCCTTAGGCAAAATAAAGACAACTATCCGAGCAACTGAAATGCCAACTGAAACACTAACTGATTTGCAATCATGAGTCTGTTTCACTAACAGATTCGTAACTGAGGGGTTAACTGTGAGAGAGAACAATAACCTTCCGATCATATTCCAATTTATCCACACAGTTTGATGAACTTTATTAATATTGCCTTTAAATCGAGTTTCGGCATTTCGGCATTCCTGATGTTCAATGTTCTTGTCACTTACAAATCCCGATCCACGGAATTCCGTAAAGAATTTGAATCAACGATCCAGACCATATCTTGATCTGAAAGTTCAGATTACATCGTGATTTCACATATCACAATATCGGGATTCCTGATGTCAATAATCTTTGACATGTCCAACTCTCGATTCCTGAAACTCCGACAAGGGTTGGAATCAATGGTCCAGATTCAACTTTAATCTGACGGCTCAGATTACATCACGATTTCACATATCATGATATCGGGATTCCTGATGTCAATAATCTTTGACATGTCCAACTCTCGATCCCCGAAACTTCGACAAGGGCTGTAATCAATGGTCCAGATTCAACCTTAATCTGACGACTCAGATTACATCGTGATTTCACATATCGCGATATCGGGATTCCTGATGTCAATAATCTTTGACATGTCCAACTCTCGATCCCCGAAACTCTGACAAGGGATGGAATCAACGGTCCAGATTCAACCTTAATCTGATGGCTCATATTACATCACGATTTCACATATCGCGATATCGGGATTCCTGATTTCAATAATCTTTGACATGTCCAACACGCGATCCTCGAAACTCTGACACGGTGTACGTCTGCTGACGTCACATGTGTTAAATAACTGCCACATATCACCCTGATTCATGACTTACATGTGCTTGGCATGTTGAATCAGTCTGACACTTGTCATTACTTGGTTGTGCCACGTGTTCCTAGCTGATGTGGTTTGCTGACATGAGTCGGATCAACGGTTCAGATGTGATCTTCATTTGACGGCTCAAATTAGGTCGTGATTTTGCATATCGCGAAATCGGGATTTCTGTGGATGAAATTACTTGTCATCTCCAACTTGCGATCCCTGAAACTCCGACATGGACTTAAATCAACGATCTAGAATCAATCTTGATCTGACGGCTCAGATGAAGTCGTGATTTTTCCTATTGCAATTACGCCCATTTCTCCTTGCACTTTAAAGAACGTGCATGTTCTTCTTGATCCAATGATGGTCGGGTCCTGCACTTGGATCTAACATCTAAGATCTGTCCTCCTTTTCAGTGCACTCTTCTTGTCTTCATTCAGATCTGACGGCCATCAGGAATTTAGAAAGAGATCCAACGAACACAGTTGATGCTCTTCCCCGATTATCACTGCTTCGTTGATCATCGCTGTTGTACTCAAGCCATCACCACTATTATACTTGCCATCAATGACAAGTATACGCTGCCTGTAAATATGCTAACAATCCTCTGTACATTCTTCCTGTACTCATGCCATTCACTGTCTGTTACAAATTTGCCAACAATCTCCCCCTTTGGCATTGATGGAATTATAGGCACCCGCATGCATTCAGACTTGACTCTCCTCCCAGACTCTTTTCTCCCCCTTTGACATCAATGTAAAAGAAGAGACATTTTTCCCTTGATCTATTGCAAAAATATACTCCCCTTGTCGACTATAAGCATCTTGGAAATACATTAGATATTCAATAAGTATCCCCCTGACCAGGTGAACAAATTAGACACAAGAGATTATAACCCCCAACTTTTGACGAAGATATCTGAAAGGGGTCGCTGCTAACGGTTTAGTAAAGATATCAGCAATCTATTATGTAGAAGGTATATAATTCAGTTGAACAATCCTGTTTGTAACTTGTTCTCTGAGAAAATGGTACTTGATTGGAATATGCTTAGTCTTGGAATGAAGAACAGGATTCTTGGAAACACTAATGGCACTGGTGTTATCACAGTGAATTGGAATAGGATCAGCGTAAGTTACCTTCAGATCTGCAAGAGTTTGTATCATCCATAAGATTTGTGTGCAGCAAGTAGCAGCAACAATGTATTATGCCTCTGTAGTGGATAATGAAATGGATCTTGCTTTTTACTAAGCCATGCAACTAATGAGTCACCCAGAAAAAATGCTCCTCCACTGGTGCTTTTTCTCTCATCAACACAGTTTGCCTAGTCTGCATCTGAATAAGCAGTTAACTAGAAATTATGATTTCTAGGATACCACAGACCATAAGTCATTGTTCCCTTCAAGTATTTAAATATCCTTTTGACAGCTACCAAATGACTTTATTTAGGAGCAGACTGAAAACGGCCTACCAGTCCAACAGCTTGCATTATATCAGGACGGGATGTTGTGATGTACAGAAGACTGCCTATCATAGAGCGATATTTTCTTTGATCAACATCAGGTGAGATATCATCTTTACTCAGCTTGCAACCAACCACCATAGGTGTGCTAACTGTAGAATAATCTTCCATCTGAAATTTCTTCAACATCTCTTTCAAATATTTTTCTTGAGAAATAAAAATTCCAGCAAAGCTTTGTTTTACTTGTAAGCCAAGAAAATATGACAATTCTCCTATCATGGACATTTCAAATTCTATTTTCATACAATTAGCAAACCACTGGACAGATGATTCATTAGTACAGCCAAAAATAATATCATCTACATAAACCAAAACAACAAGTAAATTATCACCTTCAGACTTAATGTAAAGGTTACTGTCAACAGTACCTTTCTTGAACCCTT
>ML784142.1:658644-682403 GCA_009831015.1 Picea engelmannii | reverse complement strand
ACTTCTATGGCACTCATTAATTCTTCTCGGAAGTCAACTTCTACCTCTTCAATTTCTTCTTCATATGCTTCTTCATATTCTTCTTCAGAGTCTTCTTTATCAGAGTCTTCTACTGCCATGAATAGAACTCTCCCTGTTTCACTACCACTGACTCCATCTTCATCTGATGATGAGATGTCTTCTTTGGTGCAAAAGTTTTTCTTGAAAACTTTCTTTGTAGTTCTTTTACCTTTATATGTTTGTCTTTCTTTTGAGTAACCTTCATCATTTCTCTTTTTCTTATGAGGAAATCTGTTAGCAAAATGACCAATACCATCACAATTAAAACAAATTAAAGGAAGCTTACCTCTGTACCTACCGTTGGTTCCCTTGTTCAGTTGGTTCCCTTGTTACCTCTGTACCTACCGTTGGTTCGGGATGTCGTTGTTGCTGCTATATTCTTCTTGTTCCTTTTTCTTTTGCTTTGATCTTTTGGATGCTTTGAAGGTTGCTTCTTTTACATATGGATTTTCCTATTTAGTTCTCATCTCATATGATGTGCAGATTCCATCCAATTCATCCATGCTTATTGAGTTTAGATCTGATCTTTCTTCTAGTGTTGATATCTTAGGGTTGAATCTCATAGGAAGAGATCTTAGTACCTTTTGAACAATTACAAATTCTTTGGTTTCTTCTCCCAATCCTATGATTGCATTCACTTTTTCATGGACTCGTAAGAAATAGGCTGAGATATCTTCATCTTCCTTCATTTTTAGTTGTTTGAACTGACCTCTGTAAGTTTGAAGCTTTGCTTCTTTAACTTTTGAATCTCCTTCATAAATATTTCGAAGCTTGTCCCAAATCTCTTTAGCAGATTTACAATGTGCAACTTTGGTGAATACCGTATCAATAAGACCATTCAAAAGTGCATTTATGGCTTTGGAATTATTCTCACCGAGTTTCACTGCTTTGTCATTTGTTGGTGGAACTGTTGGTGCTGTGTATCCATCTACAATTGATTGCCAAACTTGAAATCCTTGTGCCTATATATATGTCTTCATCCTTATGCTCCAAAAAGCATACTTCTATCCATCAAACTATGGTATTCCATTTTTATACGAGTTGGTACTCTCCATGATCTACCTTTTAGTGGTTAAACTGATTTCTGAACGAACCTGCTCTGACACCAATTGTTGGATTACTGAGAGGGGGGGTGAATCAGTAATAGCGTAATTATAATCCTTTTTCTTCAAATGTTATATCAATGTAGAATTATTATTCAATAATGAATAGTAAGAAATAAACAATCAAACACATACACAGTACACCAGTGTTTTACGTGGAAACCCAAATCGGGAGAAAACCATGGAATGTTTTTTCTTATATGTCTTGAAGAATTACATTCATTGGAAGCACCAACTTCCTTTGTTTTCCAACTACAAATGGAAGGAGGCTCCAACCCCCTAGTTTCTCAGGCTACAACCTGAGGGAAGCTCAAACTCCCCAATTCTATGGCTACAACCAGAAGGAGGCTACAACCCCCAATGTTCTCCGGCTACAACCGGAAGGTGGCTACCACCACCTGTCCTTGCCCTGTCCTGCCACCCTGAAGTAGAAGTAGAATGATGGAACCCCTGTCACACTATCACTGTGAGATATACCATTGTAAACCTATACCAATAAATCTGAACCATGCATCAACCATGAATCAACCTGTAATCAACCTGTACCATAAACAAGTGCATCAACCATGCACTAACCTGTAATCAACCTGTACCAAAAAAAAGTGCATCAACCATGCACCAACCTGTAATCAACCTGTACCATAAACAAGTGCATCCAACCATGTGTGAAGTATGTACCAATCATGTGTCAAATACTCATCAACTATGACTCATCAATATGTACCAGCATCATCAACTATACACCTCATGTATGTGTGCCAACTCATCGACTACTTGTCTCAACCATGTACTCAACATGTACCACAACCGAAAGCCCTCATCAATTTCATCATCCAAATATGATTTGTAGCTCTGTAATATACCTGGTGTATATGATCACATTCCTTCAAACCTTCCTTAACTTTAAAAACAAGAGACTAGCATTTTCATCAAACTTTTCTTTAGTCTCACATGCCTAGTTTTGGATTAGTCAACAACCCTAACTTGAAGTGATCATAAGTTTGAACCTGTAATGTATAAAGATATGAAACTGATACACAATGTTCTTCAGTTTGTTTTATGCAATTCCTCCAACTGTCACTACTTGGAACCTTTCAGAAAAGGAGTTATAGCAAAAATGGCATACCTTGTTGAATTCTGGCTTATTCCAGAGAGCGACCTTGTAGAGCATGCCCCACAAAAAATGTTTGATGAATTGATCTGAAAATGTTATAAAGAATACTAAATATTGTACCCTAACCAAAAAATTTGGTCTCACTGAGTTTGTATCTGTTATGAAGAAGTTATGACATTTTTACCCGAAACACCTGATTTTGACTAGTTTCAGGACTGGCCACAAACCCTATTTTCCACGGAGTGTAACTCCCAAAATACAAAGACCCACAAGCTGAATTTTTTACCATAGATACTTGGATATGTTTCTCACTTGCATAGAAATTTCAGGATATGAATCATTATAGAAAAAAAGTTATAGAGAAAATGGTGAGATGACCTATAAATAACATACCTTAGAAAGCACCATCAAAACAATTTATCCTTCCTCGCATTTTGGCCTTCTTTTCTTCACTTACCTCAGAATTTTGGCTTAGATATCATTTGGTTACCTCAGACACCTATAGATATTCAATATGCTCAAGTTTATTTCAAATGAGAGAGCATTGCCTCTTATTTATACTCTCCAAGTAGCTTCCTTAAAAACATCTTATAGGTCACTTGGCCCACTTTTCTTATTTTAGGGTTTTGTCCACTTCTAATTTATCCATTAAATTTATTATTGAAATTATTTATTTTGTATTCACTTTGAATTATAATACACTCATCACTTCACTTTATTATTTACCTTTTAAAATCTCTTAAACCACTTTGATTACTTTGACCTTTTGGGGCTTATGGATGACATATGAGGGTCCTCCAACTTCGTAAGGCCATAACTCTCAAACCGTGAGGATTTATGTGACATTCTACATACCACCAAAAATAGCATGAAATATATTATCCATATAGAATAGTATTATCTGAAAATATATCATAACTCATACCGTTACCCATCAAACAAACTTGGGTCCATTACCCAAACCTGGGGTCTCCAACTTCTCATGGCCATAACTCTCTAACCGTGAGGAATTATGTGATGTTCCACATACCACTAGAAATGACATGAAAAGAACTATCCATATAGGATATTTTCTCTGATAAATTCACTTTCCTTCATCTCATTATTCCACAATTAAGCATGGGTTCTCTTACTCCACAAAGTGTCTTCCCGTAAGGGCTTTCACCATAAGGGGACCACTTTGGAGTTCAGCCATATTTACTTCTTATCAACCATGACAAAACAATAATGAGTCATATTTACATCAAACAATATTGGTTCCATTACCCAAACCTTTGTGCTATGGGGCTTTCTTCAAGGGTTGACATCAATGACAACCAACCTTAATCAACACATTACACAAGCCAAAGGGCATAACCAAAAACTCATAGTGGCCCTCATGAGTTCTATAGGAAGTCTTGGGAATGTCTGCCTCTTTCATACGTATCTGGTGGTAGCCCAAATGAAGATCAAGCTTAGTAAAGAATTTGGCACCACTCAGTTCATCTAGGAGGTCATCAATGACAGGAATGGGAAATTTATCTTTAATGGTAAGTTTGTTGAGGGCACGGAAATCAGGACACATTCGCCAAGAACCTTCTTTATTTAGGACCATGACCACAAGAGAAGAGTAGGGGATCGTACTAGGGTGGATAACACCTACATTAAGGAGATCCTGGACCATTTTCTCAATTTCATTTTTTTGGATAACGGGGTGACGATACAGACGGATATTGGGAGGAAGGCTTATGGGTACAAGGGGAATGGAATGATCATGAACACCACGTGAAGGAGGGAGTCCCTGGGAAGTGAAAAATACCACTTGATTTGTATAAAGAATGCCTTGTAGGTCTTGCGGCACCGAGGGTGTTTATGTTGCGTGGATGGCATGGAGTTGAGAAATAACACCAAAATGACCCTTTTTTAGCATCTTTTTCATGCGATGGGAACTAATGATCTCAGGTGAACTGGTGATGATGCCTTGGAACTTATATTGGTGGTCTTCCTGGTCAAATTTCATGGTTAATTCCTTAAAATCCATGAGAATGGGACCCAGATTCCTTAGCCAGTCTGCACCCAACACAATGTCACACCCTCCCATGTCTATAGAAAACATATGAGATTTCAGGTGGTAGTCACCAATTTGGAGACACACATTTTGCACAAGGCCCTCCACATTTCATGGAGCCACCATTGGGAATCATGATTTGGAAATTATTGACGGCATGGATGTAGCTATTAGTTTCTTGGGAAATGCAGCGATGAATAAAATTATGGGTGATTCCACTATCAACCAGAATGATGACCTTCCGATGCTTGATGTAACCGATTAGCTTGAGGTTTTGGGGAGCGGAGAAGCCAGTGAGAGCATTGAGGGAAATGGTTGGTTCTACTTCGGGAGGGTCTAAAAGATAGGTTATGTTGGGGGTTTCGGGTGACTCGGACACAAGGGGAGTTTCAATATCCTCTTCCAAAATATTCTCAGAGATGGCCATAAAGAAATTTTGTTCCTTACACTTGTGGCCCAGAAAATATTTGTCATCACAATTATAACAAAGGCCTTTGAGTTGGCATTCATCCATTTCAACTCTGGTCAATTTTTGTATCTTTAGTGAAGTGGAGGGAGTAGTTGGATTTACTGGTTTAGGGCGAGGGATAAAGGAGGGTTTCTGGTTTTGAGAAGATACAACATGTTGTGCTTCTTTATCTCTTTTAGTAGCTTCCACCCAACTCTGAGGCCAAGCCATGAGAACATGGGCCCAAATCTCATCCTTGAGGCCATTGATAAAACATTCTCAGAAAAAGGCATCAGACATGCCCTCTGTCCGAAAATCCAGGCGCTTAAAGGAAGATATAAAGTCTTCCACTATTCTTGATTGTTTCAACTTTGTCAAAAGGCTCAAATGGTTGGTGTCATTTTCAAAGCATTCATAAAGCTCTTCCACAAAGTGTGTCCAAGCAATATACCCTTGATGAGAAGTTTTTATCCATTGCCACCATTGCCAATGTTCTTGATCTAGATGGAGAACACCATATCGGAGTTTGTCCAAGTCATCTGTAATGCCATATAAAGAGAAATAATGTTCCATTTGGGTTACCCAACCAATGGGGTCCGATCCATCAAATTTGGTCACATCCACCGTTGGAAGGCGTAGGTCACGTTGAAAGTGATGGTTATGAAAGTTATGGGAATGAGAGGAATGGTCACCTTCAATATGTGGAGGTGAGAAAGAGGAAAGGTTATCTGTAGGGATATCCAGTTTGGTGCAGAGTGCCGAAAATATAGATTCAAGTTGGGTGGTGAGGTCTTGTTTGATTTCCTCCATTGAGAACTGCATGGTTGTATTGATTACGTCAACATTGGCACTGAGTTGTTTTACTTCTTGTTGGGTCTCGATGAGACCAGATTGCAAGGTGTTGAAGCGAGCTTCCAAGTCTTGTCTATGGGTATGGGCCATGAGGATGGGGGAACTGAAAAGGGGGGGATGGGGTCAAAAATTTTGCCGAAAAATGATATGGATAAAAGTGATAAGGATGAAGAGATGAATCCAATGGAATAGGTCTCAAATAATGGTGAAAAAATTTCCAGACATTTTTTTTTACACCTGCAGAGTTATACTCCAGTCTGAAGAATACTGCAGAGAGGAAATGCCCAAATGCTTAACCAGAAAGAAATGTGTATTTACTTGGAAACCAGAACACAGTTGCATGGCAATAGATCTTGTTTGTTTTAATTTGTTTATGGTTTAGTCCCCAAGGGTTAGGTATTCAAGGGTTGTACAAACAAGGGTTTGCCCTGTGCTATAGATCTTTGATATATGTGTAGGGTCCAACAGTAGTACTCGGACCAATATCTCAGGGCACAAACTAAGGAGGATAGACCATACCCTTAGACATACTACCTGACTACCTAGGTACTAGAGAGTATCTTCTTGATTGTTGTTCTCAATGGCACTATATAAGTTAGGTGGCCGATAGGTTTATTTAAAGAGGGCTTTAGGAAATCTAGACTGATCCGTACACAGGTGTTGTCTGATGCACTACCACTCAAAGGGGTACCAACATGAGTTACAAGGGTGGCCAACAGATGTGCGCTTAAGAACCACTTGTATTTTTTGCATGTATGAATCCCTCAACTGTGGGTTTATGTGTGTAACGACAAACCTTTGTGGCTTAAAGACGTCGGAATATGTCTCTACCCTGAAAAAAAAATTACCCACAATTTCTGCCAAGTAAATTTCTCTTATACCACTTGTAATATACCAGATATAAAAGGTATGCAGAACATAAATAAAATGCTAGAAATGGCAGAATAACAACAATATAACCAGAATATTCACCATAATAACATTGAAATGATATAAGAATAACAACAGAAATAACACTTTGATTCTGAGAGTAATGTTCATGGGCCTCTTCGAGGGGTCAACCTCCAGTCAAGAAGATCTCTATTACAATAATATCCAAGCTAGGGTTCTCATACCCTCGACTCCCATTTATACTAAATATGTCTATCAAAAGAAGCATCTAGAGGAAGATCCTTCTAGAAGCGGAAGCTTCTATTAGGTCTTCTTACATTCAACTTATTAATATTGACCTTTATTACATCCGAATATATTGTTCTACCTATGTGCAGGTTAGGACCCTAACAGAATGGTGTTTTAGTCAATGATCAGGATGCATTAAAGAAAGAAGTTGTCCACTATTTCAAGGAATTTTATAAGGTGCCATCCATTCCGAATACTAGTGATCAATGTGAGTTAATTGATTTCTTTCCTCATATGTTAAATGATGAGGAGTCTATCTCATTGTATGTTTTGGTTACTCTAGAGGAACTGAAACAATTTCTCATCCATTTTAAGAAGGAAAAGAGTCTGGGTCTGGATGGGTGGACAACCGAGTTTTTTATATTCTTCTTTGATCTGGTTGGGTAGGATCTCCTTGCTATGGTGGAAGAATCAATAAGATTAGGTTCTATTGTGGGAGGCCTAAACTCAATGTTCCTGACCTTGATCCCAAAGGAAAATAATCCAAAAACCTTTGATGATTATTGACGTATTTCACTTTGCAACCTGTGCTACAAAGTAATCAAAAACATTATTGCCAATCCGTTAAAATTGTTTCTTTCCAGGGCAATCTCTTTTGAATAGATGGGATTTTTAAAAGGCATGTGCATTCAATATTCCATAGGCACAACCCATGAAATTATCCACGACATAAAAAATAAAAATTTAAAAGCCCTTGTTTTAAAGATGGATTTAAGGAAAGCTTACAACTGTATTGACTGGGATCATTTAAGATTAATCCTTCTAACAATCGAATTGGGGATCCAGATGACAAATTGGACTATGTATTGTGTAACTTCATCTTCTTTTGTTGTTTTACTTAATGGGGAGGCTACATATTTCTTCAGAAGCGAGAGGGGAGTTCGTCAAGGATGTCCCTTATCCCCCCTTCTTTTCATCCTAGTAATGGAAGGTCTTGGTTTATTGCTGAAAAACTGCTTTGAGGAAGGCATTATTACAACTATAAAAGTCTCTAGATTGACTAAAAATTTGCATCTATTGTTTTTGGACAATCCCATCATTATGTCAAGGGAAATTTTATTAGAATGGAGGGAGATTAACAATATCATTGGCCTATTCTGTAGATCCTCCAGTCTCTTAGTGAATCTAACAAAGTCCACTATACATTTTGAAGGTCTCACTGATGACGAACTGATCCCTTTCAAATCACTCTTGCCTTACTCCTTTATTCATCTATCCTATGGGTTTAAATACCTAGGGTATTTCCTAAAGAAAGGGCCTCACCATGCAGCTGATTGGGAGTGGCTAGTTTCAAAATTATCAAAGAAAATTGGTGGTTGGTATAACATGTGGCTTTCACTAGGGGGCAGATACATTTTGGTAAAATCGGTGTTGGAAGGCCAGCCTATTTATTGGATGTCTATGGAATCCTTGCCTTTATCAATTATAAACAAGATATGTAAAGTGATGTTCCACTTCTTATGGAATGGTCGTTCTGATTCCCAATAGTATCATTTGTGCAGATGGGAGATCCTTTCAAGACCAAAAAGAAATGGGGGTTGGGGGTTCCGTAATCTTTTTCATTTCAATTTGGCACTAAATAATATTAATTTTTGGAGTGTTTTAACGCAGGAAAGTATTTGGCACCAAGTTATTATGGACAAATATCTACATAATTCAACTCTTATTAACTAGATTAGAATGTCTTCTCATAACATTAGTTATGTCTCAAGGGTGTGGTCCAGTCTTATCTGTATGCTACCATTTATCAATCATTGGCTCAGCTGGAATCCTGGGGCAGGTCATCTTATTACCATTGGGAGAGATAGGATTCTCAACATTGGTGAAAAGTATTTTCTTAGTGATGAGCTCATCACACTTTTATATAGGAAATATGTTACTACTTTATCTCAAGCATGAAAGTCTCGGGATCCTGTAACCTTCGTTGAGGTTTGGAGAAGTGGCGAAGACTTGGAGATAGTAGGTATACATGCGACTGATTGGAATCTTTATACTGCTGAGTTAAATAGAGCAGGGGTCACACTCCATGCAGACACAAAAGACTCACTTTTATGGTCTGGTGGCGATTTTTCCAGAAATTTAAATGTCAAAAACTGCTATGAGGCAATTATCTCTACTCAGAATCTTCCGACGTTGCAAGGATGGAAGGTAAATATGTGGAAATGGTGTTTATAACTGAATATTATATTTTTTTTTGGTTGGCTATAGAGAATAAGCTCTTAAATTGGTACATTCTACAAAAGAAATATTGGTTGGGTCCAAGTATCTGTCTCTTTTGCAAACAACAAGTTGAAGATAATTCACACCTATTTATCCATTGTTCCTTTGCTATATCATTCTGGGAAAAATGTTCATAGGTCCTAAATCATAATTTCTCATGGGAGGGACAAACACTTAATAATTGTATGGATTCCTAGTATAAGAAAAAATCGTTATAAAAATATCTTATGATCCTGACATGTTAGAACATTTGGTTGGAGCGCAACATATTTCTCTTTGAAGGAAAATCACCCTCGACCTAGGCGGTTGTTTATAACATATTAGGTGCTCTCAATAAATTGCCTAATGTAATTAAAAAGAAGAGTTTAAGACTGAGCCCAATCATCTGGATTAGTGGTTATGCGCTAGTTTTTTTTATGGAGATTCAGTAGCAGGGGGTTCAAATTGTGGCGTAGGGGGAGCCATAAAATGCAGTGATCCTCCATACTATAGATGGTACTTCAACTGCAGATCTGGATCAAATACAAAAGCAGAGTTATTGGGAGCTTGGGCTACGCTTACCATTGCAAAGCACTTGGACCTACATTATATTCATATGTTGGGCGACTCAAAGGTGATAATTGATTGGCTAAATAAAAAAGGAAATCACCAATCCATTAATATTGAAGGGTGGAAATGAAAAATTAGGGACCTGGTATCCTCCTTTCGTGGTATCTACTTCCAACACATCTTCAGGGAGTCAAATGAGGAGGAAGATAAGTTATCAAATCATGCACTTTAGGCAACAAAAGGAAGAATTTATTACTCTTCTTGGGACGGAGAGATAGTGGGACCAGCTCATAATATTGATATATTTTAATTTCTTCCAATGTTTCACTTTGGTATTTTGAAAGTTTGTTTCTAAGTAGGTATGGTTACTTTTTTGGAGTAAGGAGATGCCTTGTTTTTAGTATGGAGGAGATTTTATCTTCTGTAAGGAATGGTGATTAGTTTATTTTTGATAGATAAGTGAAGGCAAAAGGGACTGTGTTAGTCTCCTTTGATCAAAGGACTTTGTTGATGTAAAAAAAATTATAAACTAATATAATTTTGGGTGAATTTTCTGCTGGAAAAAAAACAATGTTTTTTACCTGTACAATATGGAATAATATACTTTGGTTTTTGGAATAATCATTTGCATGCTTTGGATTTTTAAAAATTATATGTAAACACTTTGGTTGGATAATAAGAAGGCACAACTTTAACATATCCACTTAAAAGAAATTTAAACCAACATAATTATTTTCATTAAATTATATTATTAAGTTATTGGGTTGTTGAAATATTTATTGTAGTTACGTGAATTAATAATGAAATAAAAATTAAATATAAGCTATCTAAGTTTAGCCATCTTACATTTCGATTTGAATATTATAATATGTGTCATTTATATAAGTGTCCATGTCTTAAACTATTTTAGAATTATGGCATTTTTTATGAGTTTCAATTTTTTAATAGATCATTTATAATGTTATAAATAATTGTTCTCGGATGCACGTGACTAAACATCAGTCCTCATCCCCTCTCCTGAAACGCGTCATGATGAATGGACATGTGTCACCTCACCCCCGTCATGCTCCTTAACTACCCTCCCCCCGAGGTGAATCTCATTCACTCTTCCCATGGCCTCTGCCCCTCACCCATGCGCTCTTTGTACTCTCATGCAACTCCCAAGCTCCAATAGTCTAGCAACCATAATGGCATCGGATGTGACCTCTCTCCTCCCTTGTGTTATTCCCTTTATCACCTATGTTCACTCCCCATATTCTCACATCGCCTCCCTCGAAACAATCCTCTCAACGCTCTCTTGTCGACTTCCCTCTATCCTCGAATCTTGGTGGTAGCTCTCCTCTGCGCCCAACTTTCCCAATTTCCCCCACATGCCTCCTTTCCAACGCACCTCCCCCACCTTGAGATGTAGTGGTCACGGTAGTTTTTGAGTTGTGAAAAAGGTACAAATATCCTCCTTATTTCCATGTTTTATGATATAATCTATTTTGACTTTTCTGCTAAATAGGGATAATTAGTATAGGAAATGATTAAAATGTCTTCTATAAATATTATTGAGTAATATTAGATAAATTCTAATATTCGGTTGGAATTGTTTGATTTTGTTTTAGGAATGGATAAATATTTTCAAACCCAAGATAGCTAAGGAGACTTTGAAGATGCATAGGCTATTTGAGGTTGAAGACATTAGGCACAAAGCAGTTTCGGGAAAGATTGATTCTCTATTTTGTAAACTTTATAAATAGTAAAAGTGATCCTGAGGATCTCTCGATCCTCGAGATATCTTAATTTACGCATATCATTGTAATATATAGAGGGTAATGAATCATGGAAAGGATCATCTAAGAATTTTATCCAAACATTCAGAATTTGGAATTGCTCTGCAAAACAAGTCTTTTGTAAATGTTGTACCATTCATGGAATTAATAGAAGCTTTTGGCATTTTCACCATTCTTGCATACTAAGTTTCTAGTAGCAGTGCTTCTAAGGACCAAGGGCCCAATCTGAATGAGTTTCTGTCTCAATATGTAATTGTATCACTTTGATTTTCATTCTGTGATTCAAATCTCTTTTGCAATAGTCAAGATAAATGAATGAGTGTGTTGATGTTCTTATATTGTTTTCTTACAGAAGATAGGTGTTTCATTTGAATGTTATCGATTGTTGTTCCAGTTTCCATTGATGTAGTTTACTTCTTGACAGTTCCTCTCATTTTCATACATGTTGTTCCTTTCGCTTAAATTAGCATTTGTTGTTCCTTTCGATTGGATTACATTTGTTGTTCCTTTCGACCAGATTGCATTTGTTGTTCCTTTAGATTATATTATATTTTTTGTTCCTTTCGATTAGATTACATTTGTTTTTCCTTTTCACCAATATAGTAATTTGTTGTTTTTTTTCCATCAAGTTGATTAATAGTTGATAGATTAGTATTGCAAGTATTTTCCTAGATTAGATTATTGCTTCTTAGTAGATGAATTCAACAGATTAGTTAATTTCTTTAATTCACAATATGTTATTAATCAAATTTCAATTATGTTAAGTAAGATCTTAGTTTCAGAATCTTTAATGAACATGTGAGAAACTTGATTGTGGATAAACTCATATTTTCTTTAACTACATGATTTTTAGCCTCTATAGTTATCTACATAGACTTTGTTGATATTCTTGAAATAAAAGACGAATCCTCGGGTTGATAAATTAATTTTAAACTAAGGTTGTTTTTAGAACATATTTAGAGCCCAACATTTTGGCGTTGATGTCGAGGAGAGTGTCAAAGATATCATAGATTATGTCTCTGAAGGATGAGGTACTGAAAACGGAAGGTAAGAACCTACGTAGGCAATAAGTAAAATGTTTATTCCAGCGCCTACCTTCAGTTGATGCATAGAGGTCACATAGGTACTTATAATTTTGTGTGAAGTGTGTATGACTAAGAAGAAAGAACCTGAAAAACCAAAACCCCCACCAAAAACTACAAAATCCCAGGGCCCGGTGGCCCTTGGAAGAAGAACTTTCATAGACGAAATCACCCGGAAAGTTGAATCTCAAGCCACAGTTGGACCTTGAAAAGGATCCACCTGAATCCCTCAAGCAACAAATTCACCAACTGCATCTCATGCTGAGGTTCATAGAAAAACTAAAGGGACTGAGGAAATTTTTCAAAACACATATATTCCACCTCTCGGCCCTTTAGACGAGGGAAACTATTGTAATCTGGAAGAAGGAGAAGGGGATACCAATGGGGTTGCTAAGGCAAACCCATCACCACCACCTAATCCTGGATATCCTGTTATAGAAGAGGGAATATTTGAAATCCCATATAGAGGTAGTGCGATCAAATCCATTAGGGGATCAAGTAATCAATCACCCCGAATAGAACACCTAAGCCAAGAAATTATTGAATACTATTGACATATCTTCAACCAAATGGCACAACCAAATCAACCACGAGACTAGACTTCTAGTTTGGAATATCCAATAGTTGATCCAGTCGCCAATGCCCCCATGAAAGCAATCCCCGTACATAATCTTCCAACCTTTCATGGATTAATTTCAGAGGACCCGGATGCATTCTTATGCGAATTTGATGTCCTATGTAGGGGTTATTACTGCACCTACGAACCCCAAAAACTAAATATGTTCCCTTCCACCTTGAAAGGATAAGCTTTGTGATGGTTTGTGGGATTGGGAGGAGGAACTATAAATTCATGGGATGAAATGAAACAAGCCTTCTTGACAAAATATCAGGATTATTGTAGAACTATAGATCTAAAACATGAAATCTTTCAAATGACTGCAAAGGAAAATGAGACATTAGAGGAATATGTTGAAAGGTTTCAATATAATTTGCAAATATCTCCTTATGGTACATTACCAGGTGAGGTACTTAAAGCTACTTTGATAAAAGGAATGAAGGATGAATGGGTAGAAATATTGAATTTAATGGGGAAGGGTGATATTTATCAAGAAACTTATGATAAAATTGTCCAATTGTGCATCAGGTGTTTGCGAGGAATTACATGGACCAAATCATGGATGTGGGCTCCCCTCACTAGAAATAACGATATTACCAATGGGGGTGTTACCCGAGAAGAAGTGGGTAATCTCTTAGAAAATTTCAAAACTGACATTCTGAGCACTCTGACTACACAATTTGATTTCTTGCAGGCTAAACAGAAACAAGCAAAAGCAGAACAAACCTTGGCCATATTTTTCCACCGATGTTGAAAGAAACATGGTCTGAGGGAATGCCCTTTGGATGTGGTTCAGGTTTGCGCCATTTGTGCCAAATATCATGCAACGGATCAATTTCCATCACTCCTAGGACTAAAAGTTTTCTTTAGAGAGGTAGAAAAGGAAACATAACCATTATATTTGATGGCTCAACGTCTCCAATGGCATGCCCTCCCTCCACGTACACTACAGGATCCATCTTCTTTATTTTCTAGGCAATATAATCAGCAGCAAAATTCTGGAAACACATGGTAGGGCCAACCATTTTCCAACCCCACCCGGTAGTCCCAACAATATCCAACTGCAAAACCCACTTGGCCAAATCAACCAGCTGCAAATTCCAACTGGCCTAACTCGCAATACCCTACCTCATCTTGGAAAAATTCAAACAATAGCCCCTATCCTTCATAGTGGTCCAACACAGTTGCCCAAAATCCCAATTGGAACCAAAATTGGCAGCGCCCCATGGGAATGACCAATCAACCCATGGGAATGTCCCCCCAAACTCAACCCACTTTGTAAGATCCACTCCACTTACCCGAGAACCCTCAACCGAAATTACACCCTCAATTACCAACTCAACCCCACCCAAATCCTAATAATAGACCAGCCCAGCTTGTGTATATTATTGAGAATTTGGACGGGGAAATCAACTCTGTAGGGTGCAATGAACTTCGGTTGAGATCAGGGTGCATAATTTCTCCTGAGGAAAGTAACATTCACCAAGAGAAGGAGAATGAAAATAATATATAACTAGTAATAACACCCTCGACTGTGGTCATAACAGAAGAAGCAGAGCAGGGTGGAAACATAGTCGAACAACAAAATCCTGATGAGGATGTAACTCCTCCTCCCTCGTTCCCAGAAAGGTTGATGATAGAAAAACCAACTATGTATCCTAACTTTGACATTGTAGGGGAACTCAAGAATCTATATGTTAAGATTCCACTCCTGCAATCTCTGCAAGACATCCCAATTTATGCAAAGACAATTAAGGAATTATATGGAAAGAAGCCTGTTAGGAACGTTAAGAATTCATCATCAATTGTTTACGTGGTAGGAGCCTTGTCTAATCTCATTTTAGGTAGACATGAATCGATCAAATATGCAGACCCAGGGAATCCCATAGTAACAGTTCAGATACAAGGTTGTTCTTTCTAAATACACTAGTGGATTTAGGGGCAGCCACTAATATCCTGACAATCAAGACTTGTAACACCCTGGGTTTCGCCTGCTTCGAACCTACCCCAATTATGTTACAATTGGTTGATCGATTAGTGGTTAAACCAGTCAGCACATTACAAGAAATAGAAATTTCAGTCGACTCTTGGGAATATCCAATCGATTTCCTCATTATCAACCCAAGAAGTGGACTCAACGGACATCCATTAATACAGGGAATACCATGTCTCACAATAGCAGATGCATACATAGGATGTCGCACAGGCAACATGACAATTTCTAGAGTATGTGCTACAAAGAACCTCATCTTGTATCCTCCAGCTAAACCAAGCGCGTCCATCATACATCTATAGTTGACACCACCTAGATATCCAGAAAAGGATCTACAATCCCCTCTCACACTGGAAGAAGCTCTCAGACTCAAGAACCAACTAGAAGATGACGTGATCAGTAGCTTCATTAACAACCCAACCATTATAAGTAATCCAACATGCCAAATGCTAAAAATTGTTCTAGATAGCGAAGCACAGGGAGATCCACTGGAAGAATTAATGGAACAAAAAATCCCCACTACCATTGTCCATAAGAACAAATTAGTTGATATTGCACCAGGGAGGTTTCTAAATATTAATGCTAATTTAAATGAGCAACAACAACAAAAATTGATTTAGATCCTTTCTAAATATCAGCAGGATTTTGCTTGGGAGTATCCTGACATGAAGGGCATTGATACGCAACTCTGCACACATCATATTTTCATTGATAAAGAGGCCCGACCCATCTGATAGCCCCAAATAAGATTGAATCCTCACCTCAAGGACGTTGTTAAAGAAGAATTACATAAATTGTTGGATGTAGATTTTATATATCATATTTCGGAAAGTCGATGGGTTTCCCTACAGAGAACTCAACAAATCTACCCATAAGGACCACTTACCCCTACCTTTTATCGATCAGGTCTTTAATACTTTAGTAGGGAAGAATTTTTTCTCCTTCCTAGATAGTTTTAGTGGCTATAATAAAATCTAGATTTCCCCGAAAGATCAAGATAAAACTACATTCACATGTCCCGAGGGTACCTTTTCATACAGAGTATTTCCCTTTGGATTATGTAATTCTCCAACCACATTCCAGAGGGCCATTCTGAGCATATTTTCTGATCTGATTAATGAAGGGCTTGAATTTTACATGGATGATTTCACCCCTTATGGCGATGACTTTGATCAAGATCTAAGAAATCTGGAGAAGGCCCTGGAACGATGAATTGCTACTAGGTTATGTTTAAGTCATGAAAAAATTCATATGATGATGCTTGAAGGTGTGGTACTAGGGCATTATATTTCTGCAGATGGAATCAAGGTAGACCCAGCAAAAATAGAGGTAATCCTTAATTTGCCTACACCAAGTACACAAACTGAGGTACGTAGTCTCCTTGGCACTTTAGGATACTATAGTAGATTCATGGAAAATTTTGCAAGAACTACTGCACCTGTACATGCTTTAACTGGTAATGCGGGATTAAAGTGGTCTGATAAGTGTGATGTGGAATTCACATGACTTAAAAAGTTGATTTCGACAGCACCGGTGCTGAGAGGACCAAAATGGAAAATACCATTCCACATCTTCACAAATGCATTAGATATCTCCATAGGCACTGTCCTTGGATAGGAAGAAGACAAGAAACCTTATGTTATTTATTTTATTAGAAAAATTCTTACTCTCGCTTAATTAAATTATACAGTAACAAGAAAATAATTTTTAGTCATTATACATGCTATTAATAAATTTAGTCACTATATAACAGGCTATCTAGATATTTTGTATACTGATCTTTCTGCTATTAAATATTTAGCTAATAAACCTTTTACTAATGGACGGGTTACTCGGTGGTTATTACTATTGTAGGAATTCAACATCACCATCAAGTATTGACCTAGAAGAGAGATTCTTGTTGTAGACTTCCTGTATCACGTACCCAAAACAAATGATTCTTTGATAGTTGAATACCAATTTTTAGACAAACATTTGTTCATTGTCACTACTAAGCCACCTTGGTACGCTGATGTGGAAAATTATCTGGTATCTGGGAATCTACCAGCACACCTATCATCAAGGGAAAGGAAATTGATCGTCCAGTGCAGTGCATGATTCACCTGGATTGGTGGATATATTTTCCACACATGGGCTTATCTCCATATCTGAATATGTGTAAGAGATGATGAAATCTACGAAATACTAAAGGTAGGTCACGATGAGCCCTGTGGAGGACATTTTGCAGACTGTGGGACTAGGCATAAGATTTTATAGATGGGCTATTATTGGCCCTAAATATTCAAAGATGCAAAAAAATATATTCAGACCTGTGACAGATGTCAAAGGATGGGTCGACCAAGCCAAGATGATGAAATGCCCCTGCAAGCACAAGTAGTCGCAGAACCTTTTGAGAGATGGGCACTAGACTTCATTTGCCCCTTCAACCCGAAGTCAAATTAGAAGGCCTATATATTAGTGGCAATAGAGTAAATGACCAAATGGGTAGAGGCAGAAGCCTTGTCAAATGCAACAGAGGAAGTAGTCCTTAAATTTCTTTTCAAATTATTTGTATGCTATGGATTACCCAGGGAAGTAATCACTAAAGGAGGGTCACAATTTACATCCCATAGAATCATGATCACCCTGAACAATTCTCATATTAAACATAGAGTTACTTCCCCATACCACCCACAGGAAAACAGGTAAGTAGAAAGTACCAATAAATTTTTGGAGGCAATTTTGACAAAACCAGTCTCAACAAACCATCATAATTGGGAATTCGAGCTTCCAAATGCCTTATGGGATTATCGCATGATGTGGCATAACACCACTGGATATTCTCTTTATCATTTATTCTATGGCAAAGAACCTGTATTCCCTATTGATTTTGAGATCAAGACTCTAAGGATGGTCCAAGAGATTGGACTAGATCTTATAGAGGCACATAAATAGTGCCTACAACAGCTCAATGAGTTATACAAAGCATGCATATCCACCCTGCAGTTCATAGTTGTTAGTCAACAGTAGAGAGCTAGCTGGCATGATAAACATATCAGGAAGAAATACTTCCATAAAGTTGATTGGGGGCTTCTCTATGATTCCAGATTTCAGGATTTTCCTGGAAAATTGCAGACAACGTGGTTGGGACCATATGAAATCAATGAAATTCACAATAATGGCATTGTCACTTTAATTACCATCGACATTTTTGGTTCTCCTTTTTTGGTAAATGGACATCGGATACGACTCTACCATCAGCCGCCTTCAAAAGAATCATTCTGCCAAGAAGTAATTAAGGACCCTAATGTTGATATTCTATCTGGATGGGAAGGTAACCCAACAGCTTCAACTTCATAAATGATGATTTTTATCAGCAATGTACATATTGTATATATCTTTCTTTACAGATTTGATTGAGTTTTTAGTTTCTACTTTTTAGGAAAGTCACTTGAGAGAATAAGAACTAGAAAAGATGATTTTAATGAATATAATTAGCACTCTTTTTTGTTCCTTGCTCCTATATCACTTTGTAAAAATCATCAAATATAAACCATGTTTTCACAGAATATGAATATGTCATGTTCTGCAACAAAAATCAGGCAACTATAATAAATGAATAACACTAACAAACCATCCAGTACTTTGATTATTGAATAAACCTACCAATAAATATTGAATGAATTTAGTTTATGACTAATCAATCCAAGACTCACTAAAACAAAAATGTATGCGGGAGGTTTACGATCACTTAATTAGATGGTTAAAATTTTTTGTTTTCGTCTAGTTGAAACAGAACAACTATCGTTCCCTTTGTACAATTTTTGTTCCCTTTGCACGTAGTTGTCGTTCATTTGAACGGAACAACTATCGTTCCATTTATGCGATTGTTTTTCCCTTTGCGTGTATTTTCTGTTCATTCGAATGGAACAACTATTATTCCCTTTATGTGATTGTTGTTCCCTTTGCGCGTAGTTGCCATTCATTCTAACAAAACAACTTTTGTTCCCTTTGTGCGATTGTTTTTACCTTCGTGAGTAATATCATCCATTCAAAATAACGATTGTTGTTCCTTCTGTTACACTGTTGTTCCCTTTATGGTGATTCTTGTTCCTTTTTTTCGAGTAGCGTTGATTCATTCGAAAGGAACAGTTATTGCTCCTTCTACATTTTTCTTACTGTTGTTCTTTTTTCTCAAAAGTCATGATTCTTTTCTCATGAATAAGTATTACATTATTACGTCAGTCACTCCTTTGGGTATGACCTTCACTAATTAATTTTCATCAACACTAGTTCTAATGATCATAAGGAACGATTTGTCATTTTTGTGGACTACCTAGCATACCTTATCGAATTGTTTTTAGATTAATTTATCTATATTATCTTAAATATTGTTCATAATCCTTAGCCACCATAACTCATTGCTTTCTCATATATATATATATATATATATATATATATATATATATNATAAGGAATTCCAAGCACATTTTTACTTGGCATTCTTACACTTCTTACGCCATCCCTCACTCTTAAGGAGTAGATGAGCCTCCCTTGATAGAGCCTAAAAAAAATTAAATTAAGTAATAATAATAATAATAATAATAAAGTTTTTTAAAGTAATAAACTTCTCCCACAAAGGATCGGGGGTATCATCACGATCCAACCTACCACAATCATCATATAATAACATAAGTGTCATTCCCACTATGGCTGCCACATTAGGGCAATGGCCTTTGGAATTTTTTTCGTCAAAGGACAATAGGTCTCATCACGAGCCAAATTGTTCACTTAGGTTATGATCTAGTGGGTGGCATTATCATCATCTCGCTACCAAACTGAGATAATGGTCTTTTTGGGAAAATACAATTCAAACTATTTATTAAGAATACGGGCACATCTATGGGTTAAAAGGAAACCCTGTCGAGGCTATGGATGCCTGTTGGCAGTAGTGGCTCTACTTGTGGTACTGAATTTTACCTTAAATACGCCAAGTTTTAGTGTGTTCCTAGATATCCTTTTTTAAACAATGAGGCTATCATTCTGGTTATATCCAATAACAAGGGAAATTAAACGGGTTATGATATGTGGAATATTTCTAAAAACACGTGAACAAATTTAAAATTATTTGAGATCTTTTTCTTTAAACGTTTTTAAACATTTGGTATGTCAATTCGAATTTCCCAAACAAAGTGATGATTGTTCATAATTACCGTTAAAGTGTTCTTTTAAAGTAATTAATGATTGTTTTTCCCATCGGCGACGATGGCTTAGTAACTACATCTCACCTGAACTACCTACCATTATTACACTCGTACATTTTGACGGTCGAGGTCGACCTTTCCATTTATTGGGGGAATATATTCTGCACATAAATAAATTTTCCGATAAATCATAATGATTGAAATAAATGGAAAACTCACATTTTTTTACACATTGATGTTCCATGATTTTTCTATTTCTAGTAATATTGCTTCCAAAGTTGGTTGAACTAACCTATAGAAAGGAACGATAGTCGTCCTCATATGCTCACAGAAAACATGGGTGGCCGAAGTATTCGTTGAGAGCCCACATTACTGCGAGTGACCAAGAAGGCAAGAGTGATTTTACAACATTTGTGGTGGACAAAGTACTTCAACCAGTTGCAAGGATATGGCACGAACATCACGCTTGAATTTTTCCAGAACTTGCAGGGAGGAGTCTCCATGGTCTGAGACATACAAATTCTGGTCAGTGAGGAAGTCATAGAAGACGTCACAGGCCTCCCCAACATAGGCATATGGTGGACCGGGAAGTATACAGCGCTCAAAGAGGTTTTGGAATCTTTCGTACACCCAGGAGAAGAAATTGATAAAAAGGGGAAGGGACTCAACCCCACAACTCTCAGTGAGCCATGGAGGGAACTGGAAGGAATAATATAGAGGTATATCACCTGTGATGGAAGGTACGATGTGGTGCGGCCGCGCCACCTCAAATTTCTAGCAGCACTCAAATAGAGGTTAGTAATCAATTTACCATTTTTTCTAAATGCCATGTTACATGAGGTTGCTGCAAGAAATCAGAAGGCCAAAGATCCTCTTACCATAATTGTTGGTTGTGGAGCCTGATTATCTTCTTGATTCAGAGGTCTTTTACTTTCAGTCGTGTTTATACCCCATGAAGTATTTACACCCCAGAAGTATGTATACTCTTCCACGCGGGGGAGTGCAGAGGGGGGGTACCCCCTCTGTGTGGTCTGAGGGGGCCCCAGCGGGGGTTCAGGGGAAAATCCCCCAAAGGAAAATTTCCCTGTAAATGTATATCGTAATTTCATTGTTAATCTGGACCATTCATTATAAGGTCGTAGATCTAACGATAGAGATTGTGTTAGCGTTTTTTTTCCCTAGAAGGAAACCCTCTTTTATGAGGGAAATGTATTGTGGTTATGGTTGATGGTGAATATTGTATTATGAGATAGGAGACTGTGAGAGAAAGAAGAGGAATTTATAGTGGCTTTGTTGTAGGTTGTATCCCTTCATATGTTGGATAATAATAAATCAAGGACCTGGCAATTTCTCTGGTGGACGTAGCCCACACTGGGTGAACCACGTAAATCTGTGTCTCTATTGTATTGTTTATCTTCTGTGTTTTGTTTCCACATTTGTTTTATTTTATTTCTCCACAGTCCTATTTTTATAACAACTGGTATCAGAGCGAAAGGTAACTCACAGGAAAAGAGGTTTTCTGGTTCGAGTGGGAGCAATGTCGAAAGATGGATATTTTATGGTCGAGAAATTTAATGGCCAAAACTACCAGCTATGGAATATGCAGATGGAAGACTATTTATATCAGAAGGATCTATTCCTACCATTGGGCGGAATAGAAAATAAGTCGACGGCTATGAAGGACAAAGAATGGCAGATTCTTGATAGAAAGGCTCTAGGAATGATACGGCTAAGCCTGGCAGGGTCGGTGGCTTTCAATATTTCCAAAGAAAAGACAATGAAGGGTTTGATGGATGCATTGGCCAAATTGTATGAAAAACCCTCGGCATCCAATAAGGTATTTCTAATGAAGAGATTATTTAATATGAATATGTTGGAAGGTGGGTCTATTGCAGATCATTTAAATGATTTTAATACGGTTACTAATCAACTAAGTTCTGTAAAAGTGGACTTTGATGATGAATTCAGGGCTCTTCTAATCTTGTGCTCATTGCCAAAAATATGGAACGGCTTGGTCATGGTTGTAAGTAACTCTGTCTCTGGTTCAAATACTTTGAAATTTTATGATGTTGTTGGTGTTATCCTTAGTGAGGAAATGCGACGAAAAATCACAGGTGAGACATCAGGAAATGCGTTGAACATGGAGAACAGGGGAAGACAAAAGGATAGAGGAAAGGGTTTCAGGAACCGTGGGAATTCTAGGAAGGGCAGATCCAAATCCAGACTTGGAAAGATAGAGTTTTGGAATTGTGGGAAGAAAGGACATCTGAAGAAAGACTACAGAGCTCCAAAGAAACAAAGAGATGGACAATAGGAGAGAAATCAGGAAGCAAATGTAACAGGTGATGTGTTACAAGATGCTTTGATTCTTTCTATAGATAATATTTTTGAGTCTTAGGTAGTAGATTCAGGGGCTTCATTTCATGCCACACCCCATAGGAAACATTTTCTAGATTATGTTCAAGGTGATTTTGGATAGTTTCATTTGGGTGACGATGCACCATGCAAAATTGTTGGAATGGGAAAGGTAAAATTAAAGAAATGCAATGGAAACCAATGGTTGTTGAAAGAGGTAATACATGTTCCAGATTTAATGAAAAATATAATTTCAACATGCCAGTTGGAAAGTGAAGGTTGTGTATCCATATTTACAGATAATACATGGAAGGT
The DNA here is from genome assembly GCA_009831015.1 of Picea engelmannii. Lineage (NCBI taxonomy): Eukaryota > Viridiplantae > Streptophyta > Pinopsida > Pinales > Pinaceae > Picea > Picea engelmannii. The sequence goes on along the minus strand of ML784142.1, from coordinate 659,509 downwards.
CATCAAAAGATCATTGGTGATAGCGAAAGGAGAGAAGGTAGGTACATTGTATTTATGTACTGGTAATAATGAATCTTATATCTCTTTAGATTCTACAGGAGTGGATACAGCATTGTGGCATCATAGGCTTGGACACATGAGTGAGAAGGGGATGTAGATACTTCACAAAATAAATTTGTTGCCAGATCTTAAACAAATTGATTTGGAATTCTATGAGCATTGTGTTTATGGAAAACGGAAGAGAGTCAGATTTCTCAGAGTCGGAAAAGAAAAGAAGAGTGAAAGGTTAGAGCTTGTTCATATATATGTATGGGGACCAGGTTAGTTTTCATCTCTTGGTGTCTCTCATTATTATATTACTTTTATTGAATATGCAACTAGAAAAACTTGGGTTTATTACATTCAACAAAAATCTGATGTTTTTGATACTTACAACAAATGGAAAGCTTTGGTTGAGAATGAGACAGGAAAAAAGTTGAAGTGTCTCAGATCAGATAATGGAGGTGAATATTGCAGCAAGGAGTTTGATGATTATTGTTCATACCATGGGATTCGTAGAGAGAAGACAGTTGCAATAACACCACAAGAAAATGGTGTGTCAGAAAGGATGAACAGGACAATCATGGAGCATGCAAGGAGTATGAGATTGCATGTTGGTTTTCCCTTACAGTTTTGGGCAGATGTTGTAGATATTGTTGTTTACTTAATAAACAGAGGATCTCCAAGCTCTTTGGATGGTAGAATTCCAGAGGAGGAATGGATAGGAAAAAAGGTAAACTATTCTTTTTTGAAAACTTTTGGTTGTGAAGCATTTGTCCATATTGATAAAGAAAATAGAACAAAGCTTGAGGCAAAATCCAAGAAG
>ML784142.1:629924-641898 GCA_009831015.1 Picea engelmannii | reverse complement strand
CCCCCCCGGTGAAACACCCATCCTCGAATAGCTCTAGCACAACCAACAATAGTGAAAGTGACTTTAGTGGTTGTCCAGTCATCAAAGAAACTCCCATTGACGGTCCTCACTCTTGATGTTTTGGTCTATGCACCTTTTCTCAGGTTTTTTTCAGGTTTTTAGCTATTCTACAAGTTTTTCTTATTTTCGACAGTAGACACATGAACATGAAATTATTTTTCTGGGGTATGCTTGGTTTCCCATTAAGGGAAGACATAATTCCATACATGGTTTCCCATTGAAGGAAGGCCAAGTTTTTTCCACTCTCAGGGGCAATCTCTATTTTTCTTGCATGTATTTTACTTCACTATATTTTTAATAGAATAAACATCGAGCTTACAAAAAAAATGTTATAAATAATTGTAAATTTGCTAGGTTACAATGAATTTAACATCATTTTTGTATGGAATATTATTGAATCCTTAAATAAATAAATAAGAAAACAACATTCTCCTTATAAATTGTATTAATTTTATAGTTTTAAAGAAAATATTTAAAATATTATTTAAAATATTATGTAATATGATTATTTTTAATGTTGAATTAATGTTGAGTTTGTGGTGTTGTATATTTGATATCTGGACCATCAACTATGTGTTAAAAAAACCATAACATATATCTAAACATTTTTTCATTTTGAGGGAATTATTTGTTAGAACTGGTACCATATTAATATTAAATTGATGTTCCACAAGTTAATGCAACATGGAATTCATTTTTTCCGAAAACATTGAAGAATTCTTAAACATTGAATAGTCAATGTTTAGTCAAGATCAAATCGACACAATAATAATGTCTATAGTATTAGGAATGTCAAATTATTGACGAAACATTAATATAAATATTAAACCTTTGATGTCAAATAAATGTTTAAGACATCAAACAAACGTCGATTTACACTAAATGTTAAAAAATGTCTAATAATCAATGCAACTATTTTCCAAATTAAAAAAATATGTATTTAGATTTGGGTCGTCTCCTTTGAATAGTGCAATGCATTGTGTGTAAGATTGGTTTTAATTAGAACATAGTTAAAACACTAGAAGCATAAGTTTGGTGAAAGTAAAATCCCTTTCACTTTAGTTTGAATGGAGGAATGCTAGCATTCTAAATTTGCATGGTAATGAAACCATAAAGATGACTATAATAGAGAAAAGGAATGATTTTACTCAAGGCTTCATTAGACTATGTGGGTTGTGTGCATGTAAACAAAAACAATGCCCTTATGCCCTTATATGTAGTACTCAAAAGCACTTCTCCAAAACCCAATGATAACAAAATAGAGTAGAAAATAAATAGAAAATGAGGATGAATGGAGAAACAAAAAATTCCATGTCTCTTTTTTTTCCATATTTCTAAACATTAAATGAAGCATATCATGTGTATGCATTCTTTTCTCTCTCCTTCACATGTGTGACTCTATTAAATGAGTTTTCATTGGTAGTTGGCTTAGACTAGGTGACAAATAACTCCAGTTTGTATTAGAGAGTATATATCACTCTAGATCACTAACTATGGTGCATTCTCTTAGCCAGACAACTATATATGGTGTATTCACCTATTATTAGGGATTATTCATGTATTTATTAATCACTCATGTAATACAATTATGACGTTCATTCTCAAATATTTCTCTCATTCTTGCCTCTATCTCTTAGGTTCTTTTTGCAAGCTTTATGTGAATTTCTCTAGATAGGTTCTTTGTGAATTTCACATGTGATTAGATCTTGTGGCTATAGCAGGAAAACCCCCCTATGGACTACACTAGGGTTCAACATGTAGTTAGATCTAACCGTCTAAAATTCTCCTACTTTTCTAACTACCCTGAATGTACCCCAAATTCATACATGAAAGACAAAGTGAAAAGATAAGGTAACTTTACCTTTTACTCCGCATCCGATGTTGATCCTCTCACGTCTGATAGCTCTGCTGACTACAAGCCTCCTCCCAAGGCTACCCTGCACTCACAAATAGGTAAACAGGAAACTACAAACATGCATATCATATATAAATCATGGGTTAGATGTTAGCATAAAGTTTAAATCAAATACAAAGATTTAACACATCATATTTTGGGATAGAAAAAGTATTCCTTTTATTGATATCACAATGTTTACTTACAACAAGGCCGACAAATGCTCCATGAACCTAGTCCGGGATCCTCTTCACCAAGATCCAACTATGCCTCTGCATATACTCCTCCTCTCAAACTTCTTCTAGGGAAATGGAAAAGGCTTATGAGGGAGGAAAAAGGGAAAAATGGGAAATTCTGATTCAAATCTCACAAGGTGGCTGCAAATTATTGGGGCAAGGAGGGGATGTGAAACGGGAAGAGTTTCATTGTTCTTATGCTTGGCTTAGGAATGATACCCCAACACCTCCTTTTATATGATAAAAGGATGGTTATTCAGTTGGGTGACGGGCTATAGGTGATGGGACAGTTGGGAAACTACCCAATAGCCCGTAATCTCAACGAATTCCTTGCAACTTTTTAATTTTTGCAACTTTTGTGAGTATGCGCGAGTTGTAATGGTGTAGATAGCATACGTACGTGGGCTATAGTGGTGCAGTAAGCATTTGTATGCGGGAATTAGTGGTGTAGGGGACGTACATCTTCAAAAATAGTGTTTTTAAGAAGAGCTAATCAGTGATGGCTTGGAAAAATTTGCATGTAAGAGGGCCAAATGCCAAGTATGCATGTATGGTGAAATTTAGGGTTATAACAGATGCCCCCTAATGTGTGAGGTCAAAAGAGCATATGATGGCCTAAATACATTACAAAATCTTCACCAATGTATGAAGCGAGTGAGCCCGGAACCAAAGTTCGGGTGGTGCCATCTAGAAAAATAAAAATTGTCTCTCCGAGGCGGGCATGCCCATGCTTGGGATGAAATAAATCATGGTTGCCAATCAAATAAACTGCAAATCCATGTCATATAACTATATACAGTGTATCCACGAGAAATACAAAGTGGATCTACATCTCAAAATCAAATATATACATATATAGTATCCATATTCCATAAGCAAATGATGTTTGATGCCTGGAGATGACGCCTTCAGACCTCGAGCAACAACTTCAAGATATTCAAAACTCAGGTAGGGGTGTAATGTGAGTGTATGAATTCACTACCCAGAGGTCTTCGATGGCTCATCAGGAATAGACAAGAGGATCTCGGTAATCAGGCTGAGAACTTCATTGATTTTGAACAAGGACTTGATTAGAATTTTGGGATGGTTGGGCATGAGGTCAAGAGACAAATTGTAGAAAGGCCGACTCAGGCTGGGTAAAACTTCCCTTGGACAAGAGCACAACATATGATCTGACTCAGGCAGCATGACATTGACATAAGTTCACGATGCAGGAGGCAATGCAAACTCTCCATGTGTTTGGAAGGATAACCAAACAGAGGAGTACATAGCTCTTTGTAGCAAGAACAACTTCCTAAGGTCAAATAGATCCCAGATATTGATGAACAAATGGAAGGATGTGCTTTGTCCAAGGGTGACTCATTATGATGCCAGAAAATAAAATATATTTCCCGTCCTCTTTTTGGGGTATTTTTTATTTTTTTGTCTTTTTCAATATTTGTAAAGAGCCTGAAAAAGAATAAAAGAATGCTACATTACAAAGGAGGAACAAGTGTCACAAGCATACTAGTTCCAAGTGCAAGAAACATACTAAGGATCATAGAAAGAAAACATGTGCAGGAAAAGGACACTTGAGGAAAATTCCTCCATGGGTCAAGGTGTTAGGTCGTAGAGGCAAAGTGCTATAAGGCTTGTGTATAAGGAATTCTTCAAAGGTTCAGTTGAGAACAACATGGAGACGACATTAGGCCAAAGATGCAGAGATGCAAATGTGATTAGCAGGACAAGATGAAACCCCCTTCAATGTATTTTTCACGAGCCCAGAGAAGGTAAGCTAAATGGTTTTTTCATGTTTCAAGAGTCTGAAAAAACACAAAAGAAGACTCCATTGGGGTACCTTTTTCAAAAATAGTCTAGTCGGTTCGAAAAAGGGGTAAAATTGCACCGACAAGAAGTCTATTCAAAACCATTTTAACAAGTGTGACACAGACAAGACCACTCAGCAATCTTCTCAATTTTAAGGAGTCTGAAAATATCTTAACTATGGACTCTGTATGGTGCGTTCTTCTGGACCAATTTTGGTGCAGACCTCCTACCCTCAGGCCGATATCTGTGCAGGATCTTCTCTAAACCACGACAAGGGTTAATTGAACTCCTTGTGTAAACCCGCAAGGGATTTTGAGTCTCGCGATTTGGGCACTTCAAGTGCAATGCCACAACTCTTGCCCATATCCAAAACACGAAATTGAAAATGGGATTAAGGTGTAATCCCCTTCTTCAGCCCCTTTCCAATATGACCACATCCAAGCCTTAATGGAAGCATCTTTTTCAACTCATGAGTTCGCGAGTTGGAGTGCCAAACATTCATGCTCTTCCCTTACGAATCCTCGAAACATGAAATGTCAATGAAGTTTGACTCCACCCAAAGCGATGGGAACACGCCACATGTTGCCTCTATTTACTCCGCTTGCAGAGTGGGTCCTTGTCACCTGTTCGCACGAGTCTTCATCTTTTGCAACTTGAGAGAACAGTGAACAACTGTTCCTCTCCCTCTACAAATCCCCAACTCTGAAATTGTGCCTTCAATGAGATCGATGACTATGTGCCTCCCTCAATCCCATGGCACTCGTTGTATCAGGATTTTTCCAATTGGAAATCCAAAACACTCGACCCAAACCACTGGTCACTCCATTCTCCAAAATCTGATACATGAATTCACATACGAGATCAACAATCTTCGTTGATTCAGATCTAATGGTAACCACTCCTCCTGAACTTATGGGTGTTGCAAGACACTTAATATTAATCTCTCTGTTGGTCTATCAGATCCAACAGTCCATAGAACTTTGTAACTTCCTCTTGGAGTGATTCCACAGTCAGTTTTCAACTTCTCAAGGACTTCTGTGAGACGATTTTGACCTCTGCCTTCCTTTGAATACTTCAAAGGTTCTATCCCTTCTAAGATTTCGCTTGCAAACTCAAGGCTTCCAAAAGGGGTCCCTTCATGCACTCCTTGTGGAAAATTTTCAAATAACCTCTAGTTATTTGGGTCTTGGGCTCTGTTCACTCTTTGTAACAGATAATTAGTCAACTCCTCTGTGAGTTTGAAGAAATTTGTTCCCTTCTCCCAGCCTGCGTACACTTTGCATGGTTCTGTGCTCTGCTAGCACTATTTCCTGTAAAGATACAAATTGAATCTCCTCCAAGAGTTCTGAGATGAAACTTAGAGCCTGGTCAACGCACTCCTTGTGGACCCTCCACTGCACTCTTTGCAGGAGTTCTCAGAAAGAGAAACAACTGAAACTCATTCTCCCCTTATCCAGAATGAAAACATTCAACATAGAATTCTAGAGCATACACACATATATAGTATTGAAGAAAAATGCATACAAAGAATGCAAACAAGCCTGCAACATACCATTTAATAGGTGGTTCCAACAACCATAACAAACACATAGATTGGAATCAAATCTTTCTTCTATTAATTCATGTGCTCCTATACATGGCAAATAACGACTAAAATGCATAAAAATATTTGTTCTCCTATATTCTTCTCTGCAACTCTACAGCTTATGAATTTTGAATAATCCTACAATGATACTAGGTGAGGGTGTATATGACCCATTTTCCCTCCTAGGCTTCTAAAATTGTATAATCTATCATTTAATTCTACCTACTTGCATTAAACACACATAAATTCCTATTACATCTGGCGGATAGGAACATACGCTCCAAAATCAGTTTGGATATTCAAATATAAATGAAACTGCACTTTCCTCCTATCCATTACATTAATGCTTCTGATTTTAAACTTCAAAATGTTTTCACAGAAATGTATTTAATTTCATCTACGCGTCTAGTTGTCTCTTTGGTTTCGGGTGCGCACTTGGGCTTTATACGATGCTCCTGCATCATACTCCCTCGCTTGAAAATTTTCATGAACTCTTATTCATGAGTTCTTGCATGGCCTATCCATGATTTTGAATTGTTGCTTCATTCTCCCAGCCATCATCTTCAACTGGATGTCCTTTCCACTTGACCAAGTATTCAAAATACTATTTTCTCCTGGTCTTTTTGCTAATCCTCTTGTCAATTATTCTTTCCATCTGTGGATTTTCAGCTACAGGAGTTTGTTTCGTCCATGGAATTTATTCTTGTTCACCCTTTTCTCCTCCTTCTTCAGCTCTATAAGGGTACAAATCTACGACATTGAATATCGGAGAGATTCTGACCCCATCAGGTAATTCAATCTCATATGTGTTTGCCCCAAATTTCCTTATGACCTTACACGGACCAATTTTTTTCATCTTCATCTTGTTGTATGTTCCCCTTGGGAACCTTTCCTTCCTCAAATGCGCAAGGATCAAATCACCAACTTCAAATTGAAGTTTTCGCCTGTGTTGATCTGCTCTACGCTTGTACTCTTGACTTGAAATCTGCAATCGCTCATTGATTCTGCTATGAAGCTCCTTCATTCCTTCTGCAAAGTCCTCTGCACAAGAACTCCTGAATTCATCTTGTTTTGAATCTTTCAATTCAGAGACTCCCCTCGGCTGCATTCCATATACAATTTGGAATGGACTCTACCCTGTGCTTCTATTGAGTGAATCATTATAAGAAAATTTTGTCTGTGGCAGAATGTGATCCCATTGACTGTGGTGTTTAGTCACTAAACTCCTTAGCAAATATCCCAAGCTCATGTTCACGACCTTTGTCTGTCCATCCGTCTGAGGATGATACGCTGAGCTAAAAGACAAGCTTGTCCCCAACTTCTTCCATAAGGTCCTCCAAAAATGTCCTATGAACTTGATATCTCGATCAGAAATGATACTCCTTGGCAAGCTATGAAGTCTGACAACTTCTTTGAAAAACAGGTTCGCAATATGAGTTGTGTCACTAGTTTTCTAGCATGGTATGAAATGTGCCATTTTTGAAAATCTGTCTACCACTACAAAGATTGAATCATATCCCCTTTGTGTCCTTGGAAATCCTAGTATGAAATCCATGCTCACTGCATCCCACGGCCTTTCGAGTATGGGTAATGGTTGATATAACCTCGCGTTCTGCCTTTTCCCCTTCGTGTGCTGACAAATTCTGCACCTGTCCACAAATTTCTTCACATTTGTCGTCATCCCTGGACAGTAATATGAGTCATTCAACTTTGAGAATGTTTTGTCATGACCGAAATGTCCATCCAATCCTCCGTTGTGATTTTCCTTCAGCAAATTCTCCCTCATGGAGCATTTCAGAATACATAGTTGATTTCCCCTGAACAATAGTCCATCCTAGATCATGTACTATGTCCATTGGCTTCTGTCCCTGATAATTGGATTCTCAGATGCCTCATATGCCTCTTTGAAATCTGGATCATCCCCGTACATTTCCTTAAGGTTATCAAAACCCAAAGTCTTAACTCTAAATTCCTACATAAGCAAACATTTCCTGCTCAAAGCGTCAGCAACTTTGTTAGCAGTTCCAGAAATATTCTTAATCACAAAAGTAAAATTCTGCATGTATTCAACCCATTTAGAATTTTTTTGGTTCAACTTCTCCTGTCAAGTCATGAATTGTAAAGTGTGATTATCGCTATACAAAACAAACTCTTTTGGAACCAAATAGTGTCTCCATTTCTTCAGCGCTTGTATGACTGCGTAGAATTATTTGTCATATGTGGAGTACTTAGTCTTTGTTTCATTCATCTTTTCATTGAAATACACGATCGACCTGTTGTCTTGGATTAAGACCACTCCAATGGCAAATCCACTTGTGTCACACCTGACCTGGAATATCTTGCTGAAATCTGGCAAAACTAGAATTGGTTGCTCAGTGATATTCTTCTTCAGTAGGTTGAATCTCTTCTCCACTTCTTCCATCCAGTGAAAAGGTTTATGTCTCTTCTTCACCGTATCCATCATCGGTGTGCTGATTCCACTGAAGTTTCAGATGAATTTCCTGTAGAAACTAGCCAAACCATGGAAGCTTCGAACTTCAAACACGCTCTTCGGCGATGGCCAATCCTTAATCGCCTTTATCTTTTCTGGATCCATTTTCAATTCATTTGCAGAGATAACAAAACCCAAATAAATGAGTTATGTCTTCATAAATGACGATTTCTTCATGTTGATCACCAATTTCTCTTGCTGTAACCTTCTCATCACTGCAGCTAAATGCTTCAAATGTTCTACTTCAGTTTTGCTGAAAAATAATATATCGTCAAGATATACAATGACGGATTTCCCAATGAAATCCTTCAGGACTTCATTCATTAACCTCATGAAAGTATTGGGTACATTCATCAAGCCAAATGGCATGACAATCCATTCATACAACCCTTCATTCGTCTTGAATGTTGTCTTCCATTCATCACCTTCTCTCATTCTAATCTGACGATATCCGCTTTTCAAATCAATCTTTGAAAAAAACTTTGCTCCACTCAAGAAATCCATCAAGTCATCCATCCTTGGCAATGGGAACTTGTACTTGATGGTAATTTTGTTGATTTCCCTTGAGTCTATACACATTATCCAACCACCGTCCTTCTTTGGGTTGAGCAATGTTGGAACAACGCATGGACTCAAGATTTCCTGAATCAATCCTTTGTCCATTAAGTCCTGGACCTGTCTCTTAACTTCTTCATTCTCCTACGACGTTAACCTATAAGTTTCTTTGTTTGGAAAATTGGCTCCAAGTATAAGATTGATATGATGGCTTGTACTCCTGATAAGTGGCAACGAACAAGGTAGTTCCTCCACCACTATATCAGCAAATTCTTCCAACAACTCCTAGATTTATTCTGGTAAATCATCTATCCTAGTGTTGTTCAAAACAATTATGGGCTTCCTAACCAAAATGAATTGTGTGTCTTCCTTCTTCTTGACTTCCTTAAGAAGTTCCTTCCCACTCATGAGAAGTACAGTGTTGCTCATTTCTGTTTTCACCTCTTTATCCTTAATTGGCAACAACATGTGTGTCCTACCATTTTTCTCTAGAGTGTACGTGTTCTTTCTCCCATCATGCACCACATTTATATCATATTGCCATGGTCTACCCAGCAATAGATGACAAACATCCATGGGAATGACATCACATAATACCTCATCTTTATATCCTCCTATTTTAAATTCAACTAAACATTGTTTAGTGACATTTACCTAATGTCCTTTTTGTAGCCACGAAACTTTGTATGGGATTGTATTCACGACAGTCTCCAACTCCAGCTTTTCTACCATTTCTGTAGATACAATATTATCTGTGCTACCGCTATCCACTATGACCTTGCATACCCTGTCTTTGGTTTTGCAAGCAGTCTGAAATAGACTGTTTCTTTGTGGGTTCTCTGGCTCCTTTTCTAGCTTCAAGATAACTTTCTACATCATCAAAGATCTTTCACCCTTAGCATCTTCTACCTCAACATTCTGTCCTTGAGCTTCGGAAATGTGATTTTCACCACCATATTTCTTCCTATCTAGACACTCATAGAATTTATGTCTGATTTTTCCACAGACAAATCATTTCACTTCACCTCCTCTGCCTCTTCCTCTTCCTCTGGCTCGAGGAAAAGTATTTCTATCAGCATACTGCCTCCCGTGTGAACTTCCTCCTCTCTCAGATTGAGTTTGAGGTTTCTTCCCCTCTTCTTTAGGCTTCTGAGTTATGTCCTGGGAAATTGTCTTGCCTCTACTTTGACTTCCACCTCAGCCTCTTTGACCTTTCTTTCGGGTCAGCTTCTCTTCATATTTTAGATCCATCTGATAAGCATCTTCTACGGTTCGGATGGTCATCATGCTCATCTCGTCCTGAATGTCATATTGTATACCATTCATATAGCTGGAAAATTTCTCATCATCGCTTTCCCGATGACCTGCTCTGATGTTTATCCTATAGAACTCTTCACTGTATTATTTCACTGACATCAGCTTCTGTCTCAAATTTTGCATCCTCCGAAATAGATTTATTTGATAATCCTTGGGTATAAACTTGGCCTTCATTTTTGCAACCATTCTATCCCAGTTCTTGATTTTTTTCTTGCCCTTGCAACGTTTGTCATCTTGCAATTCATCCCACCATAGTGTTGCATGCCCTTTTAGTCTAGTAACGGCATGTTTGACTTTCTTGTCTTCCTCAACATCCTCGTAGTCAAAGTTGTTGTCTAGAGTTATAATCTAATCTAGAAGCTCTTCAACATCTAGGTTGCCTTCGTACATTGGAATGTCCATTTTTTCCCTAGCACCTATCCTTGCAACAACCCTGAATATGCATTCTTTTGCAGCATCTTCGACTGCAATTTCTTCTCCTTCTTTTCCAGCTTCATTTTCACTTTTAGCTTCGCCGATATCCCCAGCGTCAATTGTTTTCCTTTGTTCTATCTCCATAGCATCAAGTTTGGCATGTAATTCATGCATTTCTCTTTCCACTGCTAGATCAAGTATGGGCCTTTCTCTTATTCTCGGCGACATGGCTGTAAAATTCCTCTTTTCTCTCTGTTGTAGAAAACAAAGAATTTTTTATGGGATCTGATACCACAACTGGTGCAAACCTCCTTCCCTTAGCCTGAGATCTACATAGGATCTTCTCTAAACCACGACAAGGGTTAACTGAACTCCTTGTGTAAACCCACAAAGGATTTCGGGTCTCACGAGTTGGGAACTTAAAATGAAATGCCACAGCTCTTGACAATATCTGAAATGTGAAATTGCAAATGGGCTTAAGGTGTAAGCCCCTTCTTCATCCCCTTTCCAATATGACCACATCCAAGCCTTATTGCAAGCACCTTTCACAACTCGCGAGTTCGCGAGTTGGAGCACCAACCTCTCATGCTCTTCCCTTATGAATCCCTGAAACGCGAAATGTCAATGAAGGTTTGTAATGATCCCAAGCCATTATGCAAGGATCATCACTGTTTTGGTGTCTTTTTAAAACTTTTTCTAAGTGAGGTATTTCGTCAAACACTTTGATGATCTACATTTTAGATGTGTTTATATGTGTGTATGCAGAAAATAACAGAAAGAGATAACCATGGAACATACCTCAACCATATGCAATAAGACAGACAAGCCAAAACATCTCAATTCTTCTTTATTCATAAAATAGAGACACCTGCTACAATGAAGATGTCGATTTGGAGTGCTCAACAGATGGCCAAGAAGATAGACAATAGATAAGATCTGCTACAAAATGCTCCCGCTAATACAAAAGATGCCTCCAAAGGATGAATAATAAATGAAGATCAATACAAGGAGATCTGAATGCCAAACTCTCCAGCTGAAGAATGCCACGCTCCAATAGAAGGCCGAAACCCTCAATAACTCGGCCCTGCTGCCAAAAGTGTCCAATCACCCTAATAAATATGCCAACTGATAGATCGGTTGATGGTAAGAACAACCCAGGTGACTGAATCTCCAAGATCCCTCTCAATCTCTGTAGATCTGAAATCCCCCACTGAATGGTGCGCCCCACTGGATGACTGAAACCCTAGATAATTCGGCCCTACTGAAGGAGGCCTCCAAATGCTCTGAAACTCTCTAGAAATATAGATAAGGACACTGCAAGTCACTAGGTAAAGTCTCAGGGTTAGATCTGAAGTGTAACCCCTCCAAACAAACTAGATCTGGATCTCAAAAATGCCCTCCTTCTCTTCAATTCGCCCCACTGCTCAAGAAATAATCTTAGCCATAAAAATGTATCAGAAAGCACTAGATATGATGTCCAAGGCCCTGCAATGAAAACCCAAGTGATAGAATCCTCAACGGCCCTACCAATATCCTACAACGAATCTCTCTCCAAAGATGGTGCGCCCCTCTTGCTGGAATCCCTCAACTGGTGCGCCCTCTCTCTATCTGCACAT
>ML784142.1:604559-624490 GCA_009831015.1 Picea engelmannii | reverse complement strand
TTCCAATGAGCTATTACACTGAGAGGTTCCTCCAAGTAATGTGCCCAAAATGACCTCTTCAGTGAATACCATTGACTTATGGCTCAAAATAGTCAAAATCATGGAAATCATCGGAATGCAACGAAACCAAAGCCAACCTGTGAAAAATGGCTCATAATGATGGAATATGATCATCAATGTAAGCTGGACCCCACAATGCCTCTCAAATACCTCTGTACTCGCTATAACCTCCATCTAGATACTTTGGTCATCATAACCCTCCGCACTGTGATGATGTCCCAAAGTGGGGACATTACAAGGTTGACTCCACCCAAAGCGATGGGAGAATGCCACATGTCGCCTCTATTTACTCCACTTGCAGAGTGGGTCCTTGTCACCTGTTCGCACGAGTCTTCAGCTTTCGCAACTTGAGAGAACAATGAACAGTCGTTCCTCTCCCTCTACAAATCCCAAACTCCAAAATCGTGCCTTCAATGATATCGATGGTTGTGTGCCTCCCTCGAACCAACGGCCCTCGTTGTATTGGGATTTTTCCAATCCAAAATCCACAACACTCAACCCAAACCACTGGTCACTCCATTCTCTGAACTCCGATACGCGAATTCACATACGATATCAATGGTCTTCGTTGATCCTTATCTAATGGTCACCACTCCTCCTGAACTTATGGGTGTTGCAAGACACTCAGTCTTAATCTCTTTGTTGGTCTATCAGATCCAACAGTCCATGGAACTTTGGCACTTCCTCTTGGAGTGATTCCATCATCTATTTTCAACTTCTCAAGGACTTATGTGAGATTATTCTAACTTCCGCCTTCCTTTGAACACTTTAGAGGTTCTATCCCTTCTGAGCTTTCGCTTGCGAACTCAAGGCTTCCAAAAGGCGTCCCTGCATGCACTCCTTGCGGAAAATTTTCAAATAACCTCTGGTTATTTGGGTCTTTGGCTCTGTGCACTCTTTGCAATAGAGAATTCTTCAACTCCTCTGTGAGTTTGAAGAAATTTTTTCTCTTCTCCCAACCTACGTACACTTTGCACGACTCTATGCTCTGCTATCACTCTTTCCTGTAAAGATACAAATTGAATCTCCTCCAAGAGTTCTGAGATGAAACTCAGAGCCTGGTCGATGCACTCCTTGCGGACCCTCCACTTCACTCTTTGCAGGAGTTCTCAGAAAGAGAAACAACTGAAACTCATTCTCCCCTTATCCAAAATGCAAACATTCAACATAGAATTCTAGAGCATACACACATATATAATATTGAAGAAAAATGCATACAGAGAATGCAAAAAAGCCTGCAACATACCATTTAACAAGTGGTTCCAACAAACATAACAAACACATAGATTGCAATCAAAGCTTTCTTCTATTAATTCATGTGCTCATGTACATGGAAAATAAAAACTAAAATGCATAAAATTCTTTGTTCTCCTATATTCTTCTCTACAGGTCTACAGCTTATGAATTCTGAATAATCCTACAATGATACCAGGTGAGGGTGTTTATCACCCGTTTTCCCTCCTACGCTTCTAAAACTGTCTAATCTATCATTTAAATCTACCTACTTTCATTAAACACACATAAATGCCTATTACATCCGGCAGATAGGAACATATGCTCCAAAATCAGTTTGGATCTTCAGATATAAATGCAACTGCTTTTTCCTCATGTCCATTACATTAATGCTTCAGATTTTCAACTTCAAAATGTTTTCACAAAAACGTATTTAATTTCATCTACGCATCCAGCTGTCTCTTTGGTTTCGGGTGCTCACTAGGGATTTATACGATGCTCCTGCATCAAATTTAATGGGTGTGAAGGAACAAGGTCACTCAAAAATCTTTTCAATTTGAAGGAGTCTGAAAAGAGCTTAACTATGGACTCCATATAGTACGTTCTTCTGGACCAATTAACGAGTGTGAAGGAACAAGGTCACTCGATGATCTTTTTAATTTTAGGGAGTCTAAAAAGAGCTTGACTATGGACTCTGTGGTGGTTCCTTTTTCATAAATTTAGTCCCTCGGGCCCGAAAAAGGGATAAACTTATACCTTAGAATACTCTTCTAGCGAGCCAAAGTTCCTAGAGTATACCTTTGCTCATAAAATTGACCATCCGAACTGAAAAAGGGGTAAACTACCGCTAGATAGATGTTCCTTCAAGTTTTAGTTTGGCGATCGTGAAGGAAAACAAGATCGCTCGACAATATTTTCATGTTAAGAGAGTCTGAAAAGGGCTTAAAGAAGACTCTAAAGGGCTATGACTCATGTATGAAACTGGTTCAGGTAGAGCCCACTTCTAGGCTCAAACCAAGAGTCTCTTCAATTGTCAACTTGGAAAGTCTCCCAAAATGGAAGAAAACACAAACCACAGTGTAAGTTCGCCCACGGTATAGAAACTGTAGTCATGGCTTCAAGGATAGCCTCATTTGAAGGCAATTAAAAATTTGAGAAATCACGCAAACGAGGGTTGACAATCCCAAAAGGTGAAGTAAACTGGCCATATTCCATATGACGATGGAGGCTCTGGCCAGGACTTGTAGAGTCTATCAATGAAGAATCACAAGCATGAGGGCTTTAGGATCTACAAACAATGAGATCAAATTCAGAAGGAGACTCAAGATCACTTGGACCAAGAGGGGGAAGAAAGGGCTCCCATTCCCCCATTGGATAAACCAATGGATCAATTGTTGAGACCAAGTCTCAAGAAGGAAAACACGATTGCACAAGTTCCTTCTCAGAAGCAATTGAACACCGAGGATAAGATGCCACATAATTAACCCGTGGTGGGGTAGAGTCTACACGAACACTAGGAACATTTAAAGCGGCAGCCTGAATTAATGTCGAATTAGGATGGTGATTATTAGATGTCAGTTAGTCGATAGTGACAATGCTTCCATTTTGAGGGAAATGCATCACCTGAAAGAGTGTAGACACAAAAATGTTCATAGCATATACATAATCATGCCCGAGAAGGATATTAAAATCTAACGGGCCTTGCACCACTATAACATCGACAAGGACAATCTTCCCACCTAATGAGATAGGAAATTGAGGAAGAATCCCCAAAATATTCACTAGGATGTCTGTCAAAATCCAATAGCTCATGCGAAGTAGACACAAGCTTGGGAGATCCCAAGACTTTCCCAACCGAGGATAAAATACTTGCAGAGGCTGCTTCATCCACAATACATTGATAAATGTTTGTTGAATTAAATTCAACCTTTATTTGAAAGGGTGCGGAAGAAGTAATACGAGGCTCAACAAGGTCATTCCAATCAAAGGAAACCATCCTAGAGCTTGGAGAGGGTTTGCTCGAAGTGAATGGAATGCCTCCTTGTTCTGAAAGTACTGAACTAGATATGCTAAAAACATAGTCGGTAAACACATCAGTCTCCAAGAGAAGAGTGGGATTAGTCGAATATTTCAACAGTGTGACCACTTTGGTAGACTCAACACTCTCCAAGAGAAGAGTGGGATCAGTCGAATATTGCAACGGCGTGACCACTTTGGTAGACTCAACACTCTCCAAGAGAAGAGTGGGATCAGACGAAGACTACATCGGCGTGACCACTTTCTCAACCAATGGTTGAATAGGTTGCGAGACTATATGGTCTAAAGGCACATCACCCCCCAAAAGAGGAGTGGGATCAACCGAAGACTGGATCAGCATGACCACTTTCTCACAAAATGGTTGAATAAGCTATGAGACTACATGGTCTAAAGGCACCTCACCCCCCAAAATAGGAGTGGGATCAATCGATGACCGCATCAGCATGACCAATTTCTCAACCAATGGCTGAATAGACTGTGAAGAAACCTCAAAAGACTCAGAATCAGAAGATCTTGCAGACATGGACCACAATATTTGTACCTCTGGAATGCCAGGGCACATATGAGTAAGGTGATCTCCCTTGCAAAGCTTACAAGGGAACTTAGGCTTACATCCTATTCGTCTAGGTTTCTTAATAGGATCAATGCCCCCAACATGAATAGAAGTGGATATTTCCACATCTCCAACATGACTTGTAGAGGTTGGTGATGGGTGAATAACATGACTCGTAGAGGCTAAAAACCTATTGTCAGTATGACTAGCAGTGACTGGAATTTTCCCCCCAGCATGACTTGCAGAGGCTGGGTGATTTCCCCCAGCATGACTTGCAAAGGTTGGGTGTTGGTATTCAACGTGACTTGCAAAGGTTTTTGACCTATATCTAACATGACTCGCAAAGGTTGGTGATTTCTTCTTCTTATTCTTCCTCTTTTTACTGCGTTTAGATTTCCAGTTACTAGTAACTATAATTTCACCAGAGGCGGGAGAAGGAGGAGGAGAAGACTTTGTTGATGAAGGAGCATCAACATTATGCCCATGACATAAGGTGCTTAATTGAGAAGTGTCAATAGAATTCAAGACATTTGGAATGGTACCCAACCAAACCAGTAATCCCACATTCAACTCAGGAATGTACAAAGTGGCCATCAAAGGGACACCAATGTTTCTGAAGAAAGGAAAAGAACAAAAATCCTTTTCCGAAGGGGTTCCTTGGTTGGTATCATCAGTAAATTTAGCCATGAAGATCTTATTCATAGGTTCACCCCTTGCGGGATCGTTCAAGTCCATAAAAGTCTCACACACTGACTCTGACGAACCAGTGTTATCAAAACAACGCATATAAATAGGCGAAGATTGAAAAGTCCTCGCGACCGACAGAGTGGGCGATCTACCACCCTAGGTCAGAGACCCAAAGAAATGACTGACTAAATCACTATGTAAAACTATGGAGCATAGAGCACACACTAAAATTTCCTAAAGGAAAATCAAGCAAACAACTAACTAGTAGGAAGAACAGTTACACCAGCCAACACTAGAGAAACTTACTGGTGCAAGTGCAACTCGAACACGGAAGCACCCTCCTGGTATACTCTGCAAAGTGTGGCCCAAAGTCTGCCCTAGGTACCGCGGTATACCCCCGCATTCACATGTGTAAGTCCCTAGAATAACGGAAACTAAATCGCCAGCTCGTGAATAGTCACCAGGCAGGTACAGTCGAAAGTCGGGTGGACCGCAATGAGCAGGATAACAATTATGAAACCTACTAAGGGTATTGAGATAAATTGTTCTGGAATAAAATTGAGGATCTCGAACGGATTCGAGGTCCACGAAGCTCCGTAAGAAAATGTAAACGACAATATCCCACAAAAATTCCTCAATATGCGTTCCCCACTACAATTGGTCTAGATTTGGAGGGGTTATCTTTGTTACCTTTCCACACGTGACCTCGTGTTTAGCCCATGTGTTAGAGGGGGGTACCAGATAAATTTCAAGTTTACTGGACCTTTTATACTCCCTATCTTTGACTCCAATGTTTGTTTATAATCCTTGAAGAGTTTCCTCTCCAACCTAATTCAAGTCTCTAGCCTAAACTTGTTGATTGACCCTACAAACATAAAGTCTAGTTGATTTTAATTAGCGTTTATTTTAAATGTCTTGTTTTAACTCAAGGAAATGGAAGTGAAACTAGTGATGTGTTTTGAGAGATGAAAAAGAGGAGAAGTAAACAAAACTAAAAGAAAAATTAATTCTAGTTAACAATGAAAATTTGCAACTAACTCTTTAACCAACTTTTCATAAGTAACTTTTTCTAAGATCTTTTGAAAGAAAACCTAAAACAAAATTTCAATTGACTACGAGCTAATTAATGTTTTAAGAAATCAATAAAGAACTTACGAAAATAACTATTTTTTCTAACAAGAAAAGTAACTAACCCAACTACTTAACCAAACAAAGAAATGAAATATTTTTCTCTTCTTTTTTTTGTATGCTTCAAACAAGAAACTTGAAATAAATTCTTTTTACTTCTCTTCAAAGCAATCAAAAGGGGAAAAGGTGAAAAAAAAAATACAAGACTGAAAACTTACCTCTGGCCCACTGTGGATCGCAGGGAGTCACTAAAGACACCTAACAGGCTGATCAAAAAAAATCAAAGACTTTCCTAAAACCCTTTCGAACTAAACACAATAAATCTTTGAAAAGATAAGAAAATTGATGTCAAACCCAGGTTAAAGACCGTAACTACAGAGACACTGTACTTAATAAAGAAACCCCTGAGAAGTATGACTTCAATCAGGGAAGAGGTTGACTTCCTCTTCTAAAAAAAAAATCTTGACACATGCACACAACTGATGCTTAAGCAACCTACGTATGTACGCGAGCTGTCTAAAATCAGGGCATGTATGTACACATGCTGACCCACAGCAGGCCACGTACACCTATGTAACTTTTCAAAAAATAAAACAAATAGGCAGACTGACAGGATAGGGAGAACTGGTATGGCACCAACAGGTGACCAAAATCCCTTAAAGACTCAGCAAAGTTACAGAAAACTCAAAACGTAATAAAACCAATCAAACACCCAAAAAATCCCCTAAAATCCTAGAGGCTTCCCTAGTATAGTCACCAGTTTTTCTATAGTGAGAAAACCACCCTATGGACTACACTAGGGTTCAACATGTAGGCATATCTAACTATATAAAATTCTCCTACTTTTCTAACTGCCCCGAATGTACCCCAAATTCATACATGAAAGACAAAGTGAAAATATCATGTAGATTTACCTTTTACTCTGCGTCCGGTGTCGATCCTCTCGCATTTGATAGCTTCGCTGACTATAAGCCTCCTCCCAAAGTTGGCCTGCATTCACAAATAAATAAACAGGAAACTAAAAACATGCATCTCATATATAAATCATGGGTTAGATGTTAGCATAAAGTATAAATCAAAAACAAAGATTTAACACATCATATTTCAGGACAGAAAAAGCATTCCTTTTATTGAAATCACAATGTTTACTTACAACAAGGTCGGTGACTGCTCCACGAACCTAGTCTGGGATCCTCTTCACCAAGCTCCAACTGCAACTCTGCATATCTTTCTCCTCTCAAACTTCTTCTAGGGAAATGGACTAGGCTTATGAGGGAGGAAAAAGGGAAAAATGGGAAATTCTGATGCAAATCTCACAAGGTGGCTGCAAATTATTGGGGCAAGGAGGGGATGTGAAACGGGCAAAGTTTCACTGTTATTATGCTTGGCTTAGGAATGAGACCCCAACACCTCATTTTATATGACAAAAGGATGGTTATTATGTTAGGTTCTTAACCCGCACATAGGTAGAACAATATATTCAGATGTAATAAAGGTCAATATTAATAAGGCCTTGAAAATAAAATAGAATAAGTCGAATGTAAGAAGACCTAATAGAAGCTTATTCTTCTAGAAGGATCTTACTCTAGATGCTTCTTTTGGTATACATATTTAGTATAAATAGGAGTCGAGGGTATGAGAACCATATCTTGGATATTATTTTGATAGATCTATGCTCAACTGGAGGTTGCCCCCTCGAAGAGGCCCATAAACATTGCTCTCAGAATCAAAATGTTATTTATGTTGTTATTCTTATATCATTTCAGTGTTATTGTGGTGATTGTTCTAGTTATACTGTTGTTATTTTGCCATTTCTAGCATTTTATTTATGTTCTGCATACTTTTTATATCTGGTATATTACAAGTGGTATCAGAGCACTTTCCTTGGCAGAAATTGTGGGTAATTTTTTTTTTCAGGGTAGAGACGTATTTCGACGTCTTTAAGATACAGAGATATTTCGTTACACACATAAACCCACGGTTGAGTGATTCATACACGCAGTAAATACAAGTGGGTCTTAAACACACATATATTGGCCACCCTTGTAACCCATGTTGGTACCCCTTCAAGTGGTATCGCATCAGACAACACTTGTGTACGGATAGGCCTAGATTTTCTGAAGCCCTCATTAGATAAATCGATCGATCGCCTAACTGTTATAGTGCCACCGAGAAAAGCACTCAGGAAGATACTCTCTAGTACCTGGGTATTCAGGTAGTACGGCTAAGGGTACGGTCTATCCTACTTATTTATTTACCTAGTATATTGGGCCGATTACTACTATTGGACCCCGCATGTATATCAGAGAGCTATAGCACAGGGCAAACCCTTGTCTGTAGAACCCTTGAATACCCAACCCTTGGGGACAGAAACATAAACAAATTAAAACAGACAAGATCTATTGTCATCCAACTGTGTTCGGGTTGCCAAGTAACTACACATTTCTTCCTGGTTAATAATTTGGTCATTTCATCACTGCAGTATTCTTCAGACCGGAGTATAACTCCGCAAGTGTTGAAAAAAAAAAGTCTGGAAATTTTTTCACCTTTATTTGAGACCTATTCCATTGGATTCATCTCTTCTCCCTTATCACATTCATACATATCATTTTTCGGCAAAATTTTTGAACTCACCCACCCCTTTTTGGTTCCCTCATCCTCGTGGCCCATACCCATAGCCAAGACTTGGAAGATCGCTTCAATACCTTGAAACCTAGCCTCACCAAGACTCAACAAGAAGTGAAACAACTCAGTGCCAATTTTGTCACCATTAATACAACCATGATGTCCTCAATGGACGAAATCAAACAATACCTGACCACCCAGCTTGAATCTGTATTTTCGACACTCTGCACCAAGCTGCATATCCCTACAGATAACCCTTCCTCTAACTCACCTCCACATACTGAAGGTGAACATTCCTCTCATTCCCATAACTTTCAGCACCATCACTTTCAACATGACCTACACCTTCCGAGGGTGGATGTGACCAAATTTGATGGCTCGGACCCCACTGGTTAGGTAACCCAAATGGAATTATTTCTCTTTATACGACAACACAGATGACTTGGCCAAACTCCAATATGGTGTTCTCCATCTACATCAATAAATTTGGCAATGGTGGCAATGGAGAAAAACTTCCCCTCAAGGGTATATTGCTTGGACACACTTTGTGGCAGAGCTTTATGAACGTTTGACACTGACACCAACCATTTGGGTCATTTGACAAAGTTGAAAAAATCAGTTACAGTGGAAGACTTTATAGCTGCCTTTGAGCACCTGGCTTTTCGGACAGAGGACATGTTTGATGCCTTTTTCCAAGAGTGTTTTATCAGTGGTCTCAAGGATGAGATTCGAGCCCATGTCCTCATGGCTCGGCGTCAGATTTGGGTGGAGGCTACTAAAAGAGATAAAGAAGCACAATAGGTTGTATCTTCTCAAAACCAGAAACCCTCCTTTATCCCTCACCCTAAACCAATAAATCCCACTACTCCCTTCACTCCACTAAAGATCCAAAAATTGACCAAGGTTGAAATGGTTGAACACCAACTCAAAGGCCTTTGTTATAATTGTGATGAAAAATATTTCTCGGGCCACAAGTGTAAGGAACAAAATATTTTTATGGCCATCTTTGAGGATATTTTAGAAGAGGATGTTGAAACTCCCCTTATGTATGAGTCACTTGAAACCACTGACATAAACCCTCCCTCAGACCCTCCCGAAGTAGAATCAGTCATATCCCTCAATGCTCTCATTGGCTTCTCCACTCACCAAACCCTCAAGCTAATTAGTTACATCAAGCATCAGAAGGTCATCATTCTGGTTGATAGTGGAAGCACCCATAATTTTATTCATCACTGCATTGCCCAAGAAACTCATTGCTACATCCATGTCATCAATAATTTCCAAATCATAATTGCCAATGGTGGCTCCACAAAATGTGGAGGGCATTGTGAAAATGTGTGTCTCCAAATGGGTGACTACCACCTGAAATCTCATATGTTTGCTATTGACATGGGTGGTTGTGACATTGTGTTGGGTGCAAACTGGATAAGGACTTTGGGTCCCATTCTCATGGATTTTAAATAATTAACCATGCAATTTGACCAGGAGGGCCACCAATGAAAGTTCCAAGGCATCACCATCGGTTCACCTGAAATCATTAGTTCCCATCGCATGGAAAAGCTTCTCAAAATAGGTCATTCTGGTGTTATTTCCCAAATCCATGCCATACAAGCAACAGAGACCCCCTCGGTGCCACAAGACCTCCAAGCCATCCTTTCTAAAAATCAAGTGGTCTTTTCCACTCCCTCCTTCTCATGGTGTTCATGATCATTCCATTCCCCTTGTACCCAGAATCCTTCCTCCCAATATTTGTCTGTATCGTTACCCCTTTTCCCAAAAAAATGAAATTGAGAAAATGGTCCAAGAACTCATTAATGTAGGCATTATCTGCCCTAGTACGAGCCCCTACTCTTCTCCTTTGGTCATGGTCCTGAAGAAAGAAGGTTTTTGGCGAACGTGTCCTGACTTCTGTGCCCTCAACAAACTTACCATTAAATACAAATTTCCCATTCCTGCCATTGATGACCTCCTGGATGAATTGAGTGGTGCCCAATTCTTTACTAAACTTGATCTTCATTCATCCTACCACCAAATACGTATGAAAGAGGCTGGCATTCCAAAGACTACCTATAGAACTCATGAGGGCCACTATGAGTTTTTTGTCATGCCCTTTGGCTTCTGCAATGCCCCCTCCACCTTCCAAAGCCTCATGAATCATGTCTTCCGTCATTTTATACATCATTTTGTCTTAGTTTTCTTTGATGATATCCTCATCTATAGCAAAACCTGGACAGACCATCTTGCTCATGTGGATCAATTTCTCCATCTACTCTCTCAGCACCAACTTTTCTTGAAACAGTCTAAATGTGCTTTTCCCGCCTCAGAAGTAGAGTACTTGGGTCATCTGGTTGGAAAGGATGGTGTTAGGGTGGATCCTAAAAAGATTGAAGCTATGCAAGACTAGCCTCACCCAAAGACTCTCAAAATCTTGTGTGGATTTCTGGGCTTAACAGGTTATTATTGCAATTTTGTTAAGAATTATGGAAATGTTGTAGCACCTCTCACTACTCTCCTAAAATAGAATTCCTTCACTTGGAATCCAGCCACTGCTCAATATTTTCAAACCTTGAATATGGCCATGTGCACCACTCCAGTCCTGGCCCTTCCTGATTTCAAAAAGACCTTTGTCTTGGAATGTGATTCTTCAGGGAAAGGAATTGGTGTTTTCCTTATGCGCCTTTACCAGCAAGCAACTATCTAAAAGAAATCTGGGCAAATCAATATATGAAAAGGAAATGTTGGTTATTCTGCATTTCATTGATCTATAGCACCCTTAACTATTGGAGCAACTCTTCCAAATTAAGAAAAACCATCAAAGCCTCAAGTGTTTTATGGAATAAAACATTTCCTCCTCGGAGCAACAAAAATGGGTGACTAAGCTCTTTAGATATGATTATGAGATCATTTGCAAGAAAGGCAAAGACAATGTGGTTGTGGATGCACTTTCCCAAAAATATGAAGATGAAGGATCCCTTTTTTATCTTTCCTTCATTGTACCAGATTGGCTCCACATCGTTCACCAGGAATGGCTACAAGATCCCAAAATTTCGCATATGATCTAGCAATTGCAGTCCAATGCTCCAGTTTCCCCAGGGTACTCTTGGCTCCATGATGAGCTTCGATACAAAGTTTGTTTGTATTTAAGTAAACAATCAAATCTTAAATCCATGGTACTTTCTGAGCTCCATGCTACACCCACAGTGGGGCACTTCGGGTTCACCAAAACCTATGACAGGGTCAAACGTTATTTTTTCTGGGATGGTATAAAATAGGACATTCATAATTTTATCGTTGAATATGATGTGTGTCAATGCAACAAGGGAGAAACAGTCAAATCTCTGGGCACACTACAACTGCTTTCGATTCCACCTGCTATTTGGAGGGATATCTCTATGGATTATATTACCATCTTACCCAAATCGGGAAATAAATCAATCATCATGGTAGTTGTTGATTTCCTTTCCAAGTATGCTCATTTATGCACTCTTCAACACCCGTTTACAGCATCCACAGTGGCTCAAATTTTCATGGATCAAGTCTTCAAGCTTCATGGCATACCACACTCTATTGTTTCTGATCAAGACCCAACTTTCACAAGCAATTTTTGGCAAGAACTGTTCAAGCTACAAGGCACCCAATTACATCTCGACACAGCTTATCATCCCCAGAATAATGGTCAAACGAAAGTTTTCAACAAGTGTTTGGAAACATATTTGAGTTGTTTTGCCTTGTAAAAGAAAAATTAGTGGGGTCAATGGTTACCCCTAGCTTAATGGTGGTACAACACTTCATACCATACAACTACACGCATGACTCCGTTTGAAGCAGTATATGGACATAATCCACATTCAGTTCTCTCATACTTACCTGGTGTCTCGAAGGTCCAGGCAGTTGACCAAACACTTACAATATGAGAGGCTATTATCCATACCCTCAAAGAGAATTTGTTCATGGCACATAATCGCATGAAGAAACAAGAAGATCAAGGTCACTTTGAATGTCAATTTGCAAAAGGGGATCAGGTGTTTCTTCGACTGCAACCTTACAAGAAAAATTCCCTCAAGGCCAAGCATTGTCAGAAGCTAGTGCCCAAATTTTATGCTCCTTATACCATTCTCAAGTGTATGGGATAGGTGGCCTATCGGTTAGCTTTGCCCAGTCATTCAAAGCTACATCTTTTTTTTCATGTTTCATGCTTAAAGAAGGTGATTGGAACTAAGTGTCGAATTCAAACCAACCTTCCTGAGTTAGCCGAAGAAGGATCCATTTGGCTATAGCCACAATTAGTTTTGGACCAGCGTGAGCATTGCCTATGTCAGAGAACTATCAAGGAAGTTTTATTCCAGTGGAAAGATAAAACTCCAGTAGATTCCACTTGGGAACCAGCTACCATTTTGCATCAATTTCCACATCTCAAGCCTTGAGGACAAGGTTGTTTTTAAGGGGGAGGACATGTTAGGGTCCTAACCCACACATAGGTAGAACAATATATTCAGATGTAATAAAGGTCAATATTAATAAGGCCTTGCAATAAAATAGAATAAGTCAAATGTAAGAAGACCTAATAGAAGCTTTCGCTTCTAGAAGGATCTTCCTCTAGATGCTTCTTTTAATAGACATATTTAGTATAAATAGGAGTCGAGGGTATGAGAACCCTAGATTAGAGATTATTATAATAGAGATCTACTCAACTGGAGGTTTCCCCCTCGAAGAGGCCCATGAACATTTCTCTCACAATCAAAGTGTTATTTCTGTTGTTATTCTTATATCATTTCAGTGTTATTTTGGTTATATTGTTGTTATTCTACCATTTATAGCATTTTATTTATGTTCTGCATACTTTTTATATCTATTATATTACATATTCAGTTGGGTGACGGGATATAGGCAGTGGGATAGTTGGGAAACTACCAACTAGTTCGTAATCTCAACGAATTCCTTGCAACTTTTAAATGTTTGCAACTTTTGTGAGTATACGCGAGTTGTAATGGTGTAGCTAGTGTACGTATGTGAACTGTAGTGGTGCAGCAAGCGTGTGTACGTGGGAAATAGTGGTGTAGGGCGCATTCATCTTCAAAAATAATTTTTTTAAGAAGAGCTACTTACTGATGGCTTGGAAATATTTGCACGTAAGAGGGTCAAATGCCAGGTATGCATGTATGGTGCAATTTAGGGTTATAACACTTGTGAAGAGAAACGTTGATTTCTTTCACATGGTATTAGATCCTGTGAAGAGAAACACTGATTTATTTCACATGGCATCAGATTTGTGTTTCTAGGAGAATGTGCATAAGCACTTATTTGCAAGTACGTAAGATTGCAACAGTAAGAAAGAATGGAATTCCCACCATCATCATTTCCTACACTGCACAATTATTTCAATTTTTGAGTGAAAACCAAAGATTATGTTTCTTCTCATATGCAGATGCTTATACCAAATAACTATGGTAATAGAATTAGATATTGATACCACCGATGAGAAAAATTGTTTTCTCAACATGCAAGAGATGGATTTCGAACTTATCTACATGTTTGTTTCTCCTAGAATTCAATATCTGTTTGTTTCTCCTAGAATTCAATATCATGTAGAGGACTTATCACTCTCAAATCTACATGAAGTATGGACCAAATTGGAGGTTTTATTTTGGATAAAGGAAGATTGTGAAGAATGCATGCAAGATATTGACAAGACAAATCCATTAGAAAATCAACTAGAACAACAAGCTTCTTAGTTTGAATACACTTATGCATGTGCCATGCATGCATCCTAAGAGCCAAATGCATAGACTCTCATGCATGCATCTTAGGAGCCAAATGTAGAGACTTTTGCACATCCTCTTGTTATATACATTCAATATGATGTCTCCTCCAAATTGGATCAAATCAGATCAGAGCTCTTTCTTTGGCCAAAGAAAGGAAGAAATTTTTTGTCTTTTTGCATATTTTTCAAGGGAAAAAAGGGGGTGGCACATTTCAGATTCAATTCTGAAACTTTATGAGCATAATTTTCAAAAATAAATTAGATATTTGAATTCCTCTCAAAAAAATAACCAATTTAAAAAACAAATCATCTAAAATGGAGTCTAGGAAGTGAAGTTATCAACATTTTAAAATTAACAATTTTTTAGGGTTTTATCCATAAACAGTCACAATATTTGCAATTTTTCACCCAAACTTCACGTGGTATGGGATTTGGATATTCTTCTTTCGAATAAGAGAAAGTGGATATATGTGGACATCTCACTGGTGCATCTACTTCATCATATCCACAGAGAGATCTACATCTTCAACAAAATATTCATCGAGCATAAACTTGCACATATGCGAGGTCTACTTGGAGTGAAGGACACAACTGCTTAGTAACTGTATTTAGACCATTGAAAATCCCTATTTTTGTAAGTCAATGAATTCACTATGTCTCCACATAATGGTTCTTTCTTCTTTTGTTTGCAAAATTTCCACCTTCAATGCACTTCAATAAGTGTGAGTATTATGTGTACAACTTTGATTTCTTATTTGATAGGTACCCCTTAATTGGAAATTAGGGGACAATTCATTTTTCAAATTCCCCCCTTCACACATTTGGTCCATGTCGCTCATTAAATGGTAATTGTCATTTACGTACACAGTGATCAAGGAAAATGTGTGGTAATTAATCCTTATTAATTAGCAACAACCATTCTCACCATATGGGAGTTGTGTGATGGATATGTTGGGATTAGCTCAGGAAAACCAATTGTATATTATGTGGAAGATGAGCATAGGATTACATGGTAGGAGGGTTGTGGGAGGAAGGATGATAGGGGGGGACTTTGGATCATCCTTCCTTATGATCCATACAAGCTTCTGTAAAATAAATCTAAGTATAGAATGCGGGTTGTGGGTTTGTGGGTTGCGGGTCTACGTGATGCCAGAATGTAGGCCTGGAGGATGCAGGAATGAAAAATTGTTGGTGTGGGAATGTGGCCAAATTTCTGAGGATTTTACATCCTTCCTTTACATTCTAGACTTAGGTAAGATGTGAGATGCGGATGTATGGGCTTTTGGCAAGGGTATTACCACCCTGCATCCACACTATTAATAGGTTACGAAATGTGAACCTGCAAGGGAAAAGCATACATAGGTAAAAGTGCTTAAAATGTATCAGCAAGTACTTACATATCTCCCTTTCACTTTAACATATACTTTGGGGCCAATTTTGTGCCACCTAGCCTTGTATAATATATCCATCATGGCCTTTGATTTCATGCCCCATATACCATATTTAATGTCCCCAATTTCTAACAATATAAATATCTAAATTTAACCAATTAAATTACCAATAATTTGTAAATAAGGAAACCCTAATGACATTTAATCAACTCAGAGAGGTGAGGAACTTACATTTGAATGAAGACCCAAGTTACATGTAACTAGGAAATTTGAGGAAAGAAATCATACCTTGATAATGCAACCATACCCTGATCCTTGAATCGAAAACCACAACACAAAGTAGAGGATGTCTCTCCACCCAACCATAGACCTTTCTACTCTAATATTTAGTAGCAATTCACTCTCAAGCCCTATATAAACCATGCGAATGAATACTTTTCCTTGCCCTCTCTATAGATTTATCCAAGAGAGATGTCATTTCTCATCATTTTCCCTCTTTATATCGAGTCCATCCATGGTAAAGAACCCAATCCCTAGGGTCCATTATTTAATTATTTATTATACTTTAGGGTTTCCCCATTACTTACAGTTACTTATTTTACCATTCTCTTAATTACCCTAATATCCATAACAATTATTATTATGACCCCATTTAGGAGAATTATTATATTCTTGATATTATTATTGTTATTTATAAATAATAATAATATGGGGCATGACATGCACTCCTCCTTCAAGTAACTTCGTCCTGAATTAGCTTAATTATGTTTCTTATAGGTTTTTAATTATCTCACCATCCTCCACAACACCCTTTGTTATCTCCTATAACTTTACAACACCCTCTATCGGACTAGTATGAAGCCAACCAAGTGACTAAAACAGGCATCAAAAGTCCACAACAAAACATCGGGGAAGTGCAAGTACTCTCTAGCCATTCTTCCTGACTTTCAAAACTAGGCTTAAAGCCGACCGATATATCCAGAACCCCAAGGATTGAGACCTCATCTTCCCAGGCAGGCATATGGATTGATACTCATGTACACCAGGAATATCGAAAGGTTGTTCTAAACTCCCTCCATAAGGGGATCCTTGTTTGATGGCCTTTATAATTCTAAGTTGTCTTCAGTTTCCAAACATTATTTGGTTGATGAAGCGGTCGTGTTAATGAAATATTCGGCCGAAACCACTCTTGTTTTGGGGAGTGGTGCATCTCTTGACCATGTTGTCTTGCATCCTATTCAACCAACAGTTGGGAAAGTGGTCATGTCGATGCAATCTTTGATCGATCCCACTCTTCTCTTGGAGAGTTAAAATTCTAAGGAAGTTACATCATCGATGCAATCTTTGGCCAATCACACTCTTCTTTTGGGTTGTGATGCATATTTTGACCATGTCCTTAGCATTTCCAGTTTTGTACCTTTTGAACAAGGGGGGAATCCACTCTCTCTGAGTACTCTCCCTCGAAGTCCTAGGATGTTTTCCTTTGATTGGAATGATCCTATAGAGCCTTTCCTTCCTTATTTTGCACCCTTTCAAATAATGGGATTTAAGAAAATAGGCATTCGTCGATCTATTGTAGATGAAGGATCCTATGCAATTATTTTATCCTCCTTAGCTTGATAAGTTTTGGGTTCTCCCAAGCTTATTTCAGCTATTAGTGAGTTGCTAGCTTTCGACAGAAGACCTGCATGGAAGCCCTAGCCTCCCCCTATGGCCCTGATTAATTTGGTGTTTCCTCTTGAGTCTGATTTTGTTGTTTGTGATACCTTAAGCCTCGATATCTATGAGTTGTCCAGCCCCAGTTTCATGGATGTTGAGTTTCCTTTAGCTGAGGATATCCTTGAAGCTATGATTTTGTATTTTCTACCTCTTCCTAAACTGGAAACTTTACAAGTTGATTACAAAAAAATCCCTTGGCCTGGGCCAAGCAATGGGACCTACCTGGAGAACTATTATTCATAACTCACAAGGT
Source organism: Picea engelmannii (assembly GCA_009831015.1). Taxonomy (NCBI): domain Eukaryota; kingdom Viridiplantae; phylum Streptophyta; class Pinopsida; order Pinales; family Pinaceae; genus Picea; species Picea engelmannii. The sequence goes on along the minus strand of ML784142.1, from coordinate 607,043 downwards.
TGTGCAGTCCTTTGTACATATTATACTCTTAGGTTTTCTTGTTTTCAATTTTTGTATCCCTTAACACATGTTTTATCACAGGTTTTTATATTATACATATTAACTTATGGGTTAGTGTTTTTGGTCTTATACAGGACTCTAGAGACATTTTATTTGGTATGTTTCTTTATGTCAATCCATTCTGACAGGTCATGATCTCAAAACTGGCATATAGATTAGATTTCCCCCTCCATGCATTTTTTCATTATTTGTTTCTTGTGTCATTTTTCCTTAGGATCGACCCCACTGAGTTGTGACACATAACCTTCTCTATTGTTTAGAAGAATTGTAATTCATGTGGTAGAGCCTAGCTTCCACGGGCATCATATATTAGCTCTCCTTTGCATTTTATCACCCATGTTGTAAGTTTTCTATTAGGCTCAGTAGTCCCTTATGGCTTCGCTATGACATTATATTTGAACCTCAGTCACTCAATCTCATTCTAGCCACTACCTATGAGACTTCCTAGAGTCTTATTTAAGCTCTTTTCAAGACTCCTTAAACATGAAAATATTGACGAGTAAGATTGCCTCTTTCACACTCGTTAAATGAATTTGAAAGGAATTATATTCGGTGCAACTTTACCTCTTTTCATACCGAATGGAATAATTACGAAAAATGTATACTCTAGTCACCATTGGCTAGAAGAGTTCTCCTTAGTATTGGTTTACACTTTTCAGGCTTGGGAGACTAAATTTATGAAAATGGACGCCCTTGAAAGCTTAATTATGGGGTTTTCAAAATGAGGTTGAGTTGTAACTACATCACATATTGAATTCTCGCACTTTTAGGTCTAATGTCGGCTTCAACATGACATTATTGAACCACTTTATTTTTCATTTTTATAAGTTCCCAGCCTTGCAATTTATGCCTTTGCGACTCGACACCTTAACCCTAGAGGAAACTTTCCCCGAGTTTCATTATCCTGCGCATGTGTTCCCTTGCATTGAGCACATGTACGTTCCACTTCTTGGAACTAGTTTCTTACTCGCGACACTCGTTTCCTCTCTTGTATCCTAACATTTCTTTTACTGTGAAAAAATAAAAAAAATAAGGGTGGGAAAAGAATATTATCTCCTATCAGCAGCAATCATGCTGCTTTTCAACAAAGCACAAATTTTTTATTCCATTCATCAAAGGTTTGGGTTAGTATGGCCTTAGGAAGATAAACTCGTTACTTAGAGTTTACTCCTCCGACTGGTTTTTCTTCTAGTCCCTGTTAACACTCTGTAATTTGCCCAAGGCTGAAGAGGCAGTCACAGAGGCAACATCAAAACCACTTCGAGTCTTGAATATAGCCCTCCAAGACTCATAGAGGGATCTCTCTATATGATATAACTTTGTTTGAAGAGGATACTAGGCTAGTTATACAGAACATAGGATTTGTTTTTAGGAATTGGGTATGGGCAGAGAAAAGAAACCATGGGCTATGGAGTCACTGCAACGAACGGTCAAAAATCCATGTCAACGGGCTAATATTTGCATGTAAAGGTAGAAAAATCACTGGATCCTTTAATTTAAATGAAATGGGTGAGACGAAACAAGTCAAGAAATCCAATTAAACACAGAGCAACTAAGAATTCTGAGTTTAATCTTCAGTGGAAAACATAAAAAACTATACCAAGCAAGAGATAGAGGGTACATTAAAACCAATTATGTTCTTAATCTTCTTGGAATAATTCAGAGGAATACATTAATTATGATAACAGAGAAACAAATTTACACAGAGGGATGCACATCACCAGTCGAAATAGTCACAAGAATCCTGCAACATAGCACTGTATTGTTGAATTGATGAAAAACACAGAAAGCTCAGTGAGTTGTTTTACAAAAACTGAATCATGGTCCTTTGACCCCCTCCCTTTTGAACATTTTATTCCATACAATATATAAAAAAGACTCTCCTCAGGTTCCCCAGGTCGAATTCAACCACCTCGGCCAGTAATAGCAAGAAATCCCCAAAAATCTGGAACTGCCTGTCATGAAAGACGAGCCTAATTTCTGCAAAAAAGGGGTCCGAACAGACATGTGTTTCTCTTCAAAGTTGACACCTGGGAAAAAACTGAAGGAGGTTATTGTATATGGGCATGTTATGGACAAAAAACTCCTTCGGTTTCTCCAAATTCGCCTCCATCTCGCCGTAACATCTCCCGCAAAATCCAGACTGTAATGGAAAAATGAAAATCTAGAACAAAGGGCCTCAAAGATGGCTTCGATTCTCCCTGCTCATAGAACCTGTGAAAATACTAAGAGAGGATTTTGTTCTTCATCCAGTTACGAAGAAAAAAAAATCTTAGTTTTTCAAAATTCGATTTATTTTTCCCGAAAATCGTTTTGAAAGTTGATTGGTCAAAATGTTGAGAAAGCGGTTTTTTCGGGGGCAGAGTGGTATTCCGAACCTCCCCTGAGGTGATAAGCAGTTTTTTGGGGGGGGGGCCATCCACT
>ML784142.1:592407-602722 GCA_009831015.1 Picea engelmannii | reverse complement strand
AGATCTAGAGTCATAAGAGTACCTAGAGGCTTGCAATCATCAATGGGAGGTTCTCCCACCATTGACAGTTGGGAATACATCAATGTCCCATGATTGATGGATTCTTCGAGTGTTCGACCTCAACACCTTTATTCACACTTGTTGAATGTACTTGGTGCCTTGGCATCTACTTTCATTGTCGTTGGGTTCTCTCACATTTGTTAACAATATACCTCAATGACAGGTAATCAAACAAAGCCTCATTGTGTTTGACTTCAACTCCTTTATTCACACGATGAAGACTTGCACCTTTGGTGGATAGTGTAGAATACCTCTAGTCCACAGTAGCACCATCCCATATACGTTTTTGTCTTTCATCGGACCAGTACGTATATGAATTTAGTGTTCATGGAAGATCATATTCTATTGTATTCTATACAGATATCTTCAGCTGATTTTGAGACTGGACTCCACTGGTTTTTGTTCGTGAATATGACCACCTATGGCATATTCCTACTTTGTATTTCCTATTCATGGCCATGAAAAACTATTTTTTATATATCCAAATGGATCTACAATGTACTCCAGATTGGCAGCCATGTGCACAGAGTCAATATGAATTGTATTATTCTCACGAGTGACTAGTTCTTCCAACTGGGTCCTCGCTACTCCCTTCTGGGAATTATAATGTATTCCGTCCATCACAGTTTCTCCTCTAACCTCACACATTAGGGGGCATATGTTATAGAAATTTTTTCCACACTCCATGCATTATGATTTGATGGCCTTCCCCTTCCCTCAACAGACTCAATTTCCCTATTATGGCTTATCCTGAGTCAAAAATTCAAAAGTGTGTACATATACGCGGGCTACATTTAAAAAAATCATGTATACATTGGTTTCTCCATTACATCCCATGTACATCGGGTTTTGTGCTAAAAAATTAAAAAATATGTCTGGTTTCCATGCCAAGTCACAAGATCCATGATCCTTAACCTTCCATATACTGAAAACGCTCTTACTCGACCCTTCAATTCCATTTGGAGGCTATAAATTGAGCCATATAAAATCTTTTAGTATATTCATCATTGAGAGAAAATACATTCTGGAAAAATTTCACCTCATATTGAGTCTACATCCCTTTGTCCTTAAAAGTTTGAACTTCTTTTTTGTTTAGCTCCTAAGCTCTTCCTATATTGAGAAGGAGAAACTCAATTACTCCTACTACTTATGAGCTTGCCTTTGTGGAGGATTGAAGTGGTGAAGGCCTAGGTGGATGGAATTATTTTCTTGGTTCTGATATGTGTCGATACGGAATTTTGTCACCTATGTAATTTTGTTGATTACATTAATAGAAATACTCTTTTCTCATCCAATTATATGTTGCAAATATTTGTTTTACTTTCCATGGGCATATTTTTTATACATGTTAATGGATTATGCTAGTGTATATGCTAATGTTTCATATAATTTCCATATGCTTGTGTATCTTGTATGTTGAGGACAAGTTGTAGGTATCAAGTGTTGGATCATGAGATCAAACGTGGTCTTCTTCCGACGTCCAGAAGAGGTAGGCTTATAGCCTTCCTTTTGTCATCATTTTCATTTGTCTAGCATACTTGAGATTGGAGTTGATTGTTGGGTGTCATTCCATCTGTTGTGGTTTACCCCAAGCCATAGAAAGATTTTCCTCGTAACATAAAGTAGTTGTATTCATTTTTAAAATGATATAACATAAAACAATAAGGTGCATTGATTTCAGTGAAAATACTATGGTTGATACGAGATAAATTAATCCCCTATATTGATTTCAATATCACCGTGAAAAATGATTCAATGCATTGATTAATTGAAGAAATGATATGAAGGAAATCAATCCTCTATATCGATTTCAAGTGAGATACTACAAATTATTAAGTGAAATGAATTTAGCAATAACTAAGTGAAAAACCCATTCCAAAACAGGTATATATGTTTAAGTCCTATACTTTGTTTGGTTAGGTGTGATTTATCTATTAGTATTAAAACCATTATAATATGAAGATATATAAAATGTGAAAAAATCCAGAGGTTTAAAATTCCTCAAGGTCTCACTTTTACTGTAATATATCAAATTAAAGCTCTGCACGACCTCCAATTTCAACCTCAATTTCCATATGATCGATATAAAAAGATGGGAAAGTGTGTTTAAGAGAAAAGAGGAAAAAGATGGATTGAAATTAATTACTATGTAATATATGAGCTATTAAGTATGTATCACTTCTTAATGATATGATTATATGATGTAGTATAAATGTTATTCAATATCGTAACCATTCCATTTTTTTATTATTCAACATCTTTATCACTAAATGTTTTTACTTTGTTATTATTTGGATTCATAATGATGTAAATTTCAAAGTATCAAGTTCATCTTTAACAAATACATATTGATAAATATTATCATCTAAAAATTTCACATTCTTTCTTGCTACTGGAACCAACGTAGATCCATCTTAACTTCGGATCTATCATGCGTCGAGAGGGATCAAATCCCTCGAGGTGAAAACCTTTACTCTAATTTTTCACTCTAAAAGGAGGTTTTCACCTCCAGGGATTTGATCCCTTTCGGCGCATGATAAATCTGGAGTTAAGATGGATCTACGCTGATAAATATCATAAATTCAAAATACATGAGATTATTATTTCTATAATAACTTTTATTTTGAACATCCATTTACAAACCAAATTATCGGTTGCACTATCACAAATTGATCTCTATACAGAAAATATTGTAGGTCCCTCAAGTGTTGCATATATGCTATGGACAACATAATTTCATGGAATCTCTATCTTTATTAATTTTTAAAAATATTAAAACACTTGAAAACAGTGTTCAAAAATAGTGTGGCATTAGTACACATTGTTTTCTTCAAATCATCGAATCATGAGAGGCCTTCATGTTTCTACATCAACCCTTTTTTTTTTTTTCTTGTCCGTCTCTTACCAATCTTTTCCAACCAAACTAAAAAATTAAAAAAAGGAAATACCATTTCTCAAAATTTATTTATCATGATACCCCACACAAATTATCCAAATTCAAAATAGTCTTAGAAGTATGCTAAAATTCCCAAGATCTTAACTACCAACAAACACATATGTATTCATCTAGTTGCCTATGATAAAATTTTCAAAGAAGTCTCCCTCAAATGCATGCACTTGACTTCATTGAATCATAAGCCATATCTATACCTTATAATCAACATATTCATGATCAATGTCAACATATATTTGAAAAACTTAGGTTTCCACAACACACTTAGGAAATAATCATATTCATGATCAAGTTGAAGATATCCTTTTTTTTCCACAAAGAAATTTCACTTATATTAGTAGTATAATAGTTCTTTGTACATGAGAAACAAGAAAGATTACAACGACAAATCCATTCACCTATCAAGCATAGCTCCTGCAAAAACTATCATTCCTGAGACTGGATTAGCTACATAGACTAACACAACAAAGTCGAGTACTGAAAAACATCCTCCTTGGATCAAGGACCAGTAGGGAAACAAACTCAAGGACTGAGAAACTTCCAATGATCAGCCCCAAAACTGAGGGTAACTACACCGACCTTCAAACTAGGCTGAGAATTGTAGAGACATCCATCACAGATCAAATTCCAACATAGAACTTATCGAAGAAATGTAACCAAAGCTAAGTCAATATAGCCGGAAGAATAGAGTTGGACCTGCTTGTCCATCTTTCATCCTGGTAAATTTCAAAATCCCTTCCTGAAGATCTAGTTCTTGTTTAGAGGTCCCAGTTGAATTATCTATATGAATGTATGAAATCAAAAGCCGAGAAGGCCTGAGTGAGGGACAAGGTCCACTCTTTCCAGTAATTCAAACCCATCACCTGGATGTCACTGGTATTGTTCAACCAGTCGGTAACTATCTTTGAATCACCAATAACCTGAATATCAAGGATGTGTAGTCGAATAGTCAGGGACAACAAGGCCCGAACACCTAGGAGTTCTTCTCTGTTGTTTGTGCCTGGTCCAAAATTGAGCTACCACTTATATCTAGTTTGTCTATTTATCCTGATTATTCCACTCGCTCCACTACACTGCCCATTTCTCTAAGAAACCCCATCAAACCAAGTTGTTGCTCCTCTAATCGAATAATCTGGCGGTTGTTTGTTTTAAGTAAAGGTTTTGGCTTCTTCTTAGAGTCCCTTACCCAACCTAGGGTCCTATAGATCACCCCTACTATAGAAGGTTGTCCTTCCTTGAACAATACAATGTTCCTTTCCAACCAGATGTTCCAACAGATAATAGAAGGTAGTGTCTTCCAACTAGGATTCTTATGACTCCAATCCTTGAAAAGTGATTGAATGTTCCCACTTTCCCACCCAATAGTAATATTGAGATATGTCAACATGTTGGTACAAACCTGTTGTGAAAAAGTGTAATATAGCATCAAGTGTTGATATGTTTCTAAGTATTTCTTGCACAAGACACATATTCTCGAACCTTGCCACCCTCTTCTTTGTAAATTGTGTAACTAGTTAGTGCTCCTTATCCAAATATTTGATGTTATAGCATCATAAGAATTTCTTGCAGTCATAATCCCCATGGATGTGTCCCCTATACATACCATCTCATCTGAGGAATATGTGAGGAAAATTCCTTCATGCGTCAATGCTTTGCTAAAGGCCTCCCATTCCTCCACCTAAGCCTAAGTCCCTAGGCAATTTCCACTTGAATGAAGTAGTATTTTGACTACGCCTGTCTGTAGTCTAAAAAAGAAGATGATATCCATTCTCCCTTAAATAATTGATGAGACTAGTTGTTAGAAAATATTGTTTACCCGACTTGTGAATCGCATCTTCTCCCAGACAGACCAACATCCACGTGCCAGGCCTCCACACAATCCAATGAGTCACCACTTGGAGAGATTTGTGGAGACACCTCCAAGAACTAGAGGATTTTGATGTACACACAAATGGGTGTCTCAACTAGGAAACCACTGATTGGGAGTGAAAATACTTGTCTAACAAAACCCTATGCCAGAGTCTGTCTTTCATAAGACAGTGCCACAAGGTGTTTGCAACCAATGCTTTGATGAACCAGATCAGATTTTTGAAACCCCATCCTCCATAAGCTTTGGTATTGGACAAATCCTCCCATTTACATAAGTGAAAATGCTTTGTCTCTCTACATTCGGACCACAAAAATATGTACATCAGTTGCCTTATTTTGTTTAAGATTGTGAGTGGAACATTTGCAATCGCCAGCCAGTATACCAGTAGGCTTTCAAGAACCGATTTAACCAAGACGTGCCTCCCACCCATTGTCAACCAATGATGGCACCAGTGACCTATCCTTCTTTCAAATTTCTATAGCAACCAATGTCAGTCCTCTACCCTATAGTTTGTTGGCTTAAGGAAAAAACCTAGGTACCAGAGACTTGCGTCCAACCTTGCAAAGTTAAAAGGAAAAAGTGCTTTATATAAATTCAGTTCTAAATCTTCTATACATGAATAATGCAGTGAGGATTTTGTAGGATTAATGACCAGCCCCAAATCTCTACAGAAGATAGAAATAAGAGAATATATCTCCTCCCAGTCGGACACCCTGGCCTTATTCATTATCAGAATATCGTCCACAAACAGTAGAAGAAAAATTTTGATGATTCTTGAGGTCTTTATTCCAGAAATTTTTCCTTCTGAAAGTGTCTGCTTAAGCATTAATCTTAGTCCCTCCATCATTAACATAAAGAGTAAAAGTGATAATGGGAAACCATGCCTTAGCCCTCGTTTACTTTTAAAAAATGTGGTAGGGCCTCCATTAACCAGAATCAAAAATTTTGGAGAAGTTACACAACTCATTATCCAAATAGTAGACTTCAACCCTATCCCTGACTTTAAAAGAATTAACCCGAGGAAGTTCCAGTTAACACAGTCATAGGCTTTCTACAAATCCAACTTTAAAACCAGGGCTTTCAACTTTTTTTTTGATGTTATGTAACATTCTTGTGCTACCCCTACTGCATCCATAATTTTCCTTCCCTTTAAGAACCCAAATTGTTCTAGTGATAAAGCTTTTGATAGTATCGGCTTCAAGCATATCCCAATGAGTTTTGCGATCACCTTATAAGCTAGGTTGCAAAGGGAAATTGGTATAAACTCCCCAAAACTTGTAGGCTTAGCCACTTTTGGAATTAAATCTATAAAGGTCAAATTTAGAAATCTTACCATCGTACTCGTGGTTCTTGACTCCTCAACAGCTTCATGTACATCTGTCCCTAAGATATCAAAATATTTGAGGAAGAATTCCACCGTCCAACCATCTGACCCTGGGCTCTTGTCCTCGTCAAAGCTTTGTAGCACAAGTTTGATTTATTCTACCATGCTTGGTTTTTCGAACTCTTGAACATCACTCTCTGTAAAGAAACAGGGGTAATGTTGAACTACCTTCACCTGCTCAACAATTGTGATATGTCCTCTGTCATCATAGAGGGTTTTAAAATATCTAACCTCTTCATATCCAATGTCTTTTTCTCTCGTGTGGTTGATACCTTGACCATCCTTGATTTCCCAAAATGTATTTTGATTTTTCCTGTGGCCAACAAATCTATGGAAACATTTTGTGTTTCGATCGCCTTTCCGTAGCCGAATGGACCTACTCTTTTGTCTCCAAGTTTCTTCCTCGTCTAGTAGATATTTTAGTCGTCTCCCTTCCAGCTCTTTAATTTTTCTATCAATGTCCACAGTGGCCCTCCCACTATGATTTAAAGTGTATAAGTTCTCTAGATCTTCCTCTGTTGTATCTAGTTCAGTGTACCTCTGCTTCGTTTGTAATTTCTCCCATCCAATCACTTTTAGTTTTAAGACTTTTAATTTTCCAACCAGTCTTCTCATTGCAGAGGGTTCTGAATCGAACTCCTTATCCCTCCACATAGAGCTAACCATCTCATTGAAACCTTCATCTTCCATCCATATGGGATTGAGTTTGAAAGGATATACAATCAGCCTCTTCCCATCCTCAATCTTCAGCACTATCGGAGCATGGTCAGAGAAGAAGGGATATGAAATACAGGATCTGTACCTGCCCAATGAATGTACCAAGTCTTTTGACATATAAACCCTATCCAGACATTTTGTTATACGATCTTCACCATTTCTTCCAATGCACCAAGTTGGAGCACACTCAAGAGGGACTATATCAATCAAACCCGAGTCTTGAAAGATACCTTTGAGGAAATTGGCCAATGGGTCTTATCTATCTTTTTGACCCCATACTTCACCTGTTGAAACTGTAAAGTTAAGATCAACGACAAAAATTAAATTTTTGATATCTAGCAGACTGCTTGCTGCCACAACCTCCCAGAAGGCTTTTCTATTAGTACATGGACCATAACAATTGAATAAGGAAATCGGTCGGTTTCCTTCTCAAGTAGAATTCCCGCACAGAGTAATGATGGTTGGAGAACCGCCTTTGTCGGGTTCCAAGACACAGATAAGCCCCCTGACTGCCCCAATGAATCCATTGTGCAACAAATCTAACTAAGCAAGATTTTAGAAACTAAGACTCTTGCTTTCGCTCCTTCCACGATGGTTTCTTGCAGCAAAAGTATATCATGTTTGATACAGGTCAATAATCTTTGGAGGGTTGCACTTTTAGGAGCCCCTCCCGCTCCCCTTATGTTTAGAGAAAGTGGCTCTGGCTAGGACTTGAGTCCTCTAAGAGCCCTTTGTTCAGTGTTGTTGTTATCTTGTGTGTCCAAATCCCCTCTGCTTCCCCAGTTATCCTGCAAGCACTTCTCGTTTTTATAGGCGAAGCATCTAGCCGCAGTCCCCCTTGCCATAAAGCCTTCTTTGCATCTCTTCCTAGAATCCTCGTCTCTGGCCCAATACCACTATCTGACTTTTCTCCCTTCCCACCTTTTACCAATCTGCTCCCTTCATAAAATTCCAATGGTTTCTCACTTACCATGTCTCGATAGATGGGGACTAAGGTCTCCAATACATCTTCTAGGAAGCTCTCTCCAGCCTCCCTCTCCCTCCCCACCAATGTTTTGCTACCCAATCTCTCTCCAACAACCCTCTCCCTCCCCACCAACGATTTGCTAACCTTCTCCTTCTCTTCTAAATAGGACCCCAAATTTTGACCACTTTCTAGAATGCTTATCAGTTGTTCAGGGGCTTCGGAGTCCGAACTTTCGACTGTGACATCAAAGTTGTCCTCCTTTTCCAAGTCCCTAGCTAGTCTCACTAGAGATATCGAAGTGTTCTTAGTGGAAGAAGGTTTCAAGAGATTAAGTCGATCAATCTCCCATGAGGTTAACGTGGAAAAGAAAGAGGGACATAGGAGTTTCAACTTAAATCAGAGGCATCCATTGTTGGGGTAGATGTTCCCTCCTCTGACGAAGAGCCTCCCCCGCTCCATGTAGGGTCTTCCCCCAAAAAACCAATGTCTGTCTGAGCATTGTCGACTCTGATTCCTCCTCTGAGACTATCCCTTGATAGTGCTTTTGTTAATGCCCCATCCTTGTGCAGATGGTGCAACAAAATGGAAGACCAAGGTAGTCCAGTTTTTGTCCATAAGTCTTCCCCCTCCATTCTATATCTAGCCATTCTAATAGCCAGTAGTGTACATCCATTTCCACCAAAATTTTCCCCATTCTCTTGTGGCCTCCCTTTAAAACTGAATCCATATCCTAGGAGAAATTAGGTTTCCATAACACATTTGGAAAGTCATATATCTTTGAAGAAATTAAGTTTAATAACATATTTGGGGAGTCATTAAATGTTTTCTCCAATCTTGGTTTAAGACTCGTCTTTATCTCCGCATGGCTTCTCTGGCATGCTGATCTCTTTTCCATCATCTCTCTGGCATGCTGGTCTCTTTTCCATCATCTCTCTGGCATGCTGGTCCCTTTTCCATCTCCATGGTTGTGTTCATGGGAGTTATAACTTTATATTCATGATCCAGACTCCAAGTCTCTGCCATTATGATTAAAACAAAAATTCCCTGACAACTGATCTGTGCCACTCAGAGCACGCGCCCACTACGCACATTCTCGAACGTCGTCGTTGGATTTCAAAATTTGATCAAATTCAGTTTTTGAGTCCACCCTCAAAATATTTATATATAGAAATGCAAGCGTTGCTCATGTAACGTATGCGTCCATGGCGAATACAGTTTTAGTTTCGGTCTCAGTTTCTCTCGGCGCCACATGGTGGAACTTATTCTGCTTCTTCTTCTTATTAACAGCCGCATGGCTGCATGTTCAGCCGGTGCACTCATCCGAACTGCCCGCTGTTCTCCTTTACATGTCTCCGCCGCCTCCTCCCCCTCACTACCACGGCCACCACCACCACCACAAATCGCCACCTCCGCCGCTGATGTCCTACAGATCGCCTCCTCCGCCTCCACCTCCGCCTCCACCTCACTTCGTCTACAAATCCCCTCCGCCTCCGCCTCACTTCGTCTATAAATCCCCCCCGCCTCCGCCTCACTTCGTCTATAAATCCCCCCCGCCACCGCACCCTTGCGCCGACCGTAAGTCTCCTCCGCCTCCTGTCGTCACGTACAAATCGCCGCCTCCGCCTTTCTACTTCACTTCGCCGCCGCCACCCCGGCACTCCTCTTCCCCCACTCTTCCTCCCTACCATTACTACTACAAGTCGCCGCCGCCGCCGCTCAATCATTACCCGTTTTTTCCTCCCTATTGGTCTCCACCGCCGCCGCTCAGGCATTACCCCTTTTTTCCTCCTTACAGCTATTGGTCTCCACCGCCGCCACCAGCGCAATCGATATCAGACTAGACAAGAATCACTGCATGGGTTTACTGTAACAGCCTGCTTCTATCTATCAATGTCAGTTGAAGTTCATCTTTATTTTATTTTATTTTATGCAATGTAATGTAATGTAATGCAGGGAGAGATGGATATTAACTGTGTATTGCCCATCATCTTCAGCAATATAATATAACGTTTTTCTATGTGTCTCTTTCTTCATAATTATTTTTCTGTTCTATTCCACTCATCATTGCTTTTATTACTTAAAGCAATGTTAAATGAAAGGCTGTGATACTGAGGATTCAAGGTTTAGACAGAAGAATGAGTTCACATTCAATTTATAATGAGTTTCTGATGTGAAGCACCAAGTTAGAAGTGTAAAATAAAATAAATAAGAAGCAGTTTTGAGTTTCACCATTTCAACCAAAATGAAAAGCTCTGCACTTGCTATTTTACAACATAATGCCTTTTCTCTTTCTTTAATACATATCATATTGATTATGGATTATTATTGTAGCAATATAGAGTTAATATTGTAGGCTGTTATCCT
>ML784142.1:533820-591491 GCA_009831015.1 Picea engelmannii | reverse complement strand
TATAGCCAGACCAGGCTCTAATACCAAAATAGATAACAAAGAAGAAGACATTTTCACACACACAAAATATATTTTTCTCATCTATCATTGCTTCACACAAGTTACATATTTCTATGAATAGTAGAATTCTCTAGGCTCTGATACCAAAATAGATAACAGAGAAGAAGACATTTTCACACACACAAAATATATTTTTCTCATCTATCATTGCTTCACACAAGGTACATATTTCTATGAATAGTAGAATTCTCTAGCCAGACCAGGCTATACCAAAATAGATAACAGAGAAGAAGACATTTTCACACACACAAAATATATTTTTCTCATCTATCATTGCTTCACACAAGTTACATATTTTTGTGAATAGTAGAATTTTCTAGTCAGACGCGGCTCTGATACCAAAATAGATAACAGAGAAGAAGACATTTTAACACACAGAAAATATATTTTTCTCATCTATCATTGCTTCACACAAGTTACATATTTTTATGAATAGTAGAATTCTCTAGCCAGACTAGGCTCTGATATCAAAATAGATAATAGAGAAGAAGACATTTTCACAGACACAAAATATATTTTTCTCATCTATCATTGCTTCACACAAGTTACATATTTTTGTGAATAGTAGAATTCTCTAACCAGACCCGCCTGTGATACCAAAATAGAAAATAGAGAAGAAGGTATTTTCACACATACACACACACACACACAAAATATGTTTTTCTCATCTATCATTGCTTCACACAAGTTACATATTTATATGAATAGTAGAATTCTCCATATCCATGAATTGTGGATCTAGGATTGTAATAATAGATAAGACACTCTAAAACAACTCAAAACCTTATTCCAATAATAAGTTTTTGTGGTTCCAATGACAACCTATTACAACTAATTTCTACATTATTCCAACTTTATGAACGCTAAGGATGACATCTTCTTGCCCTACATTTTTCTGCTAATAATAACTTATACCAAGTTAATCAAGTTAATGACTAATATGTGTTCATCAAAAACTTTAATGATTAAAAAAGAAGAATAACATGCCTGAGGTATTTAAGGATACAAAGAATATTCAAAAGAACATTGCATATTTTTAATTAAAAGATTCATTATTCTATAAATTTTCAATAAATATATTAATTAAATCTTATTTTAAGATTATAAGATAAACATTATAACCTGTAAGAGGATTATTTTAAAAATGTATATGCAGTAACTTTGAATGGTTTTGGGACCTATTGGACCAGGTGGTAGTGCAAATTGTGTTAGAATAGTGGGAAAGAAAAATTGGTAATATGTGTACATAATAAATATGAATTTGGATAAGGGTTTGAGGGAAAAGGGTTAGGATTATGGTTTATATTTTAAGTATTAAGGGATAGTAGGTTAGGGATGTTTGATTAGTGGATAAGCTCAAACATTATTAGTGAGAGTGATGTTCAGGGAAACTTGGTGTTATTTCTCTTTTTATTAGATTAAAAATATGGAATTAGTAGTTCATAAATTATCATGAAGTCTATTCTAATAGATAGATCCATTAATTATAAAATTGCAATAAAATTTTAAGTGGATTCAACTATTGGAAAAATATAAAATATTTGCAAAAACTAAAAATATAGTATTTCTTTATGAAGAAGATAAATGAATTTAAACAATATAAATTAAATAAAAGATATATGGTTAATTTTAGAAACTAATTAAGATGATATGAGAAATCTAAACATTAAAACAAATATTTAGTTAGAATTGGATTTTAACAATATTTACTAAGAATGCTTAAAATAAATATTTAGTTAGAATTGGATTCTAACAATATTTAGGAATTCTTCATTAGAGAATATGAAATACTTAAGCCAATGAAATCTCAGTGGAGGGAGAGTGATAACAAGGAAGGAAATTAGAGAGACCTAGTTAAGTAAGTAAGGAAGAAAGAAAATAGAAAGTTAGAGAGGTGAACCAAACTCACAAGTAGTACAAGTAGAAAAAATTATTTGGAACCTTGAACTTTTCTTTCTCTTTGTTATTATAATTAGGGTTTGTTGGAATATTTGTTAATCTTGATATAGTGTGGCCATCCTTACCACATAGGGGTTATCTAAAACTCATTATCTTTAAAAACTAATATCTTAAGTAGTAGGGAAATTCCCTTTTAGGGAGAGGTAACTTTCTTAACATTGTCGATAAATACAATAATTAATACAATAATTGTCCAATTTGGTTATAGAGTTTTTGAATTAGATGCCTATATAATTGTCTTTTATTTTGGACAATGCATCTAGCCAATGAATTTCAAGTTATTCCTTGCCCTTCAATACATAATCAGTGTATTTTCAATTGCCACTTTCAATTATCCAACCCTAGATATTTTTATGTTGTATGTAATCCTTTTACTATACCTTCTTATTGAAATCAGTTTTATCATCTTCAATCCCATTTTTATATATGTCTTTCCTCTCCAACTACTCATATATGAACATTACATCAGGGCCTATAGAAGTTTATTGTCTAATTTTCAACTTTTGTTTCAAGTTGATCCTCAATTTCTCTAATTCATCCCATTAGTTTTACAACTTATCCAACACTTTAATCCTTCATTCCAAGGGCCATATTAACTCCTTCAAGATAAACTCATGATTTTAGGGAGTATGATGTCTTTTGATATGGTGGGTTCTCACATTTTAAGTCACGTATTCATAAAAGAGATATAGTATTTTCTAATACTTTTTTTTCTTTAGATAGATACTATTTGTAATAATATCATATAAAACAATGTTACAACCACGTCTTATTGTCGCATGCCACGAGGGAAAAAAAGCCTCGAAGAATCAAAATTCATAGCCACTAGTTTCTTTTCAAAGCACTAATGTTCTTTGCACCCAAATTTTTGAGGCAAATATTATGCACGTGCACGAGAATAATTGTGCATGTACTCCAATTTTGCACGCATAATGGAAGCTATGCAATGGATGAAATAAGGTGTGCATGCTAGTCAAATTTCCACAATGCGCACCAAGAATCAAGAAGATACCACATGCACGTCGAATCCAGAAGAAGATATTTGGGGATTTATTCCTGAATGATTAACTCATGTAGAACGAGAAATCATGGATCAGTTAAGGGATGAGTTGGTAGGTTAGTTAATACCGCCACGACTCCAAAGAGGCTACATGGTCTGCATGCGAGTGGTAGAAGCGTGTGGAACTTGCAGTTAGCAGAGCAAGTAGAGCAAAGGCGAAAGTGACAAAGCAAGTAGAGCAAAGGCAAAAGTGACAGAGAAGAGGAGAAAAATCAATATAGCCTTTTTTGCATGAGTCATGTTGTGAGTCTCAAGAATAGTTTTGTATGTGACTGGAACAATTTTTGTATGGAGTTTGTAATAGAATCTATGTGGTATTATGTATAAAGTCTGATAGAAAGCACATGGTGCCTTGTAATTCGTTACTGATAAAATGTATGAAAGCGCATGCACTGTTCCTGATGAATTATGAGTATGTTGGTCCATGTGTGTCACTGTTTGAATGGAAATAATATAAAGTTGAACATTATTTCTGTCATTTATTGTGTTGATTATGAGTTCAATGGATGAATATGGTAATGTTGCATCATGCTAATCTCTTAATGAACTGTAAGGAATTGTGTGAATGCCAGCTCGAGTGGATTCCTAGTGTAGTTTAGCCCTTCATCTCTGACACAAGACCATATGGTATTTGTGATTCTCATGGAATCTCGAGTAAGACCTTCTTCAGTCCTAGACTCAGGATTGATATGTTGATTCCTTGGAGTTTTGTTGGTAAAATCTGAACAAACCTTGGGTCATCAACCCCATAGCATTAATAAGGATGCGCACAATCGAGCCAACAAATGGTTTTGTTGTCGGGACTGAAGGTTTTGTATTACATGATGAAGGGAGAGAATGAGGTGGTATCCATCTTGGAAGGAAATACAAGATTGGGTAACTATGAAAGAAGATGAGTTTGCTCGATGAGACACTCTGGGTTTGATCACCAATGTGGAATGTTGGAAGGAGAGGTATATCTACATTGATTTGCATGAGATTTTCTTTGTTGAGTTTCCATGTTTGATGTATGAATAATTGAAGAGATGGAACGCTACTAATGCTTCTTTCAGACCTGTTGATGTGTGAAATTGACTGCTCGTCAACTAGAGGAGTGAATCCGGTCTAGGGTTGTCTAATTAACCCAAGCCGTTTGGGTTAATTCACTCCGACGGGTTTAGCGGATCCGTTGGCCGATCTAAGTCCTAAAGAAAGTGAAAAATAACTAAAGGAAAAAAAATGATCTAATAAATAACAATCGCTAATAAATATACATACATCTAATATATATCTACACTTTAACTAATTAATACTTATAAAATAATTCTACGTATCATATGTACAATATATACAAATAATTATATTTCTAATATATATGTAATATGTACAAGCTACGAACTTTAATCTAAATCCATGAAAATCGAATGTAAATTGATTTTATAAACAACAGGAAAGCTATTATCTAATCTTTTGATTTGTTTTCTTAGATGTTTATAATAAATCGAATATCAAACTATCTAATTAAACAAAAGAAATAACAGATGGTAAACAGTGTTTTAACTACAGAGAACTTCTATATCTATTATACTAATGAAATCAAATAACAGGGCTGACTTGTTATCGCATCCAATATATGTTCAATGTGTAGCATCTAGTCACCTTATCTGATGAGGTAAACCTGCACTAGACCCTGAAATTGCTCCTAATAAATGTGAAGCAGTAATGATGAAGTTTAAATCATAACAGCAGAACACATGATAGATGCAATCACAGTAACCTTATAATCTTACAAGAAGCCACAATAAGATAATTCTTCCTGTGAGAACTTGCGTATAAACGTTTGATCGAAATTAGAGATAAACCTCTTAATTCAAATTGAATGAATGATTACTATGTGTTATATCTGGGACATAAAAAATATGGACAGTATATAATCTTTGATCATACCAACTGATAATAAACCACGATGACAAAAGCAATCATAATCTATTAACAAATCGAAATACACATGACTTGAATAAAAACATTATACAGAAAAGCTAAAGCTGTGACGTGTATCATATTCCATTCAAGTCTGTAGTGAAACATCCATAGTCTTGCCCCAGGCTGAGATGATTAATGTTCACAAAATAATAGGTTTATATAGGTTTCAGGAAACACCATTGTTTCTTGTTGATAAGATCAAGTTTGTTTCAAAAATATGGGGGATGCAACCACCCTGATTTTACTGCATATCAAAAACTACCAACAACATAATCTATTTACTAAAAACACCAAGTTGATATGGCTGGGAGATCTCAACAGTGCCTCATATCTTCTTGGAAATCATGGGATCCTCAATCATCCTGAAAACAAATGAAAATGAGAAGGTTTTAGATATTTTTTCAATTGTCAAATCAATAAATTCGAATTTTTCTAATTGGCTACAGAATCTTACGATTTTGTAGCTAGTTATGATAGCAAAGACAGTCATATTTTATTCAATAAACAAAACAAACTAATCTTTATGAAAAATAATGTATTCAATCAAATCGTATATCCTAACTTAAGAGTGACAAAATCGTGCTAAAAAAAAGCATACCTCAAATCATGGTATTAAAACTTATCAAGAAACTTTGGAGTTTACGATAGCTGTTGTTGCCTCTACATTCTTGAAAATGACACGGCCTGTAGTTTTCAATCGTTTCTCCTTCCCTTGGATAATAGACTCAAGTCTGTTGTTTTCATTTGACAACCTATTGACTTGGTCTCTTAAAGACTTGAGTCGGGACTATAGTAAAAACACATCAGTATAGTACCCGTCGATCCATGATCGACATTCATCACACTGTGACTGTAATGACTGTGCATTGGCACTGACAACATTAAGGGTTGGAGAATCGTCCACGCAAAAGGTAGGCTTGTCACAGAGTTGGATGCCAGGAAATTCGGGATTATCCTTTAGACAAGGAGGCAAATTGCTAACATAATTGTAGGGTTGGTCATGGTAGAGCCCGTATGACACAGGGTCCTCTTCAGTCAAGAATTTCTCAATTTTTGAATCCGAGTCTTCACTCACTTCAATTGTGTTGGTTGTGTCTGCACAGGGTTTTAATTTATTTTGAGCACATCGAGAAATCAAATGACCAGCCCTTTTGTTCTTGAAATTAACATCAATACTGCCCTTTAGCTTCTTTCCTGTAGATTTTTTAACAGTTTTAGGGCAACTCTTTGGGTCTGAGACCGATCGATTGTCCTATTGGATAACATTAGGGTAGCTTGAGGGTTCGTTATTAGGGGAAAAATCACAGGTATGGAGCGGTGGGGAAGAGGTCGTAGGGTTCACAAGGGTTTCCACAATAACTGGTTTATCGACCTATCCCAACTCATGGTCACCAAAACCATTTCGTATGATAAATGAATCCCAACAGTCGTTTTGGGACTGTAACTGGTGCACAAGGATAATTTTAATGAGCCCATGGTGGAATAAACTCGAATCAGTCCTCTTCTTCCTAAACTGTTTACCCATTTTATACAAACTTCTAAGCAGAAAGTAGGGCATATTTAACGGAAAACCAATGAAAATCATAAGCAAGCGCAGATGATATAGGAAAACTAATCTAAATCTTCCTTCACACATAATGAATTGCTTCACAATAGCCATTAGATCATGCCACATAGGTTTTAAGGATGAAACTGGCATACCTCGATCGCAACTGGTTATTTTTCGTGAGGTGAACATCAAAGTCCAGGGGACCTCCTCAACTTTCGCATTCTTGAACCATTTATGCCCAACTGCTGGCAAACCCGTAGCTTGGCTTAAGAACTCTTTTGTTACCTCCAGTTGCACATCACCTATCTTTGCTCTACAGCCATCAAAAGTCAAGGCAAACTCTTGGGCGACTCGAAGATTGAAACCCTTAAATTTTTTGATGAATAAATGCCAACTGCTCCTTTCTAAATCCTCCCTGGCGTTATCATATGATAGTAGGGTTTGGGTTCCATTCGGATCGACCCTTACCACTGGAGCCATGTTGAACAGACTGGTAACTAACATAGAATACACAGGTAGGGTTTGGTAGAACGCCACAGAGCCATGACTTTGAGCCTTAACAATACTTGTTGTGATAATTGAAACGACGGGCAAGGTGTTAATCACAAGGCGTGTGAGTGACTTCGTGAAGCCCGAGACCATGCAGAAGAGTAATGGGATGTTGTACTTCGTATGCCACCTTGGCATTGGGTACGTATTAGGATTAGAGCACTTTGAAAACCAAAGTGCGCGCATTCATAGATTAATTACAAAGATAAGTGTATCGAATAAAAATTGAATAATTCAAGGTTTCATGAATCAAAAATCCATCAATATCAATGTAAAAAATCAAATATTAATGAATGGAGGTCTTGCGCTTATGCAACCACGGCATGCTTAGAACCAAAAGGGTCATAAACAAGGAGGACAACATGTTCATAGCAAAAATATGACAATTCTATAATAAACCACATGAGCAGTTTTCCTTTAATCAAAAATCAAAACAAAAATGTCAATTCCAGCTGCGAGTTTTCATGCTTACAGTCATGAAAACAAAAATCGAAAAGAAGATATGTAAAAAGCGACAAGTGACAACTGTCGTTTAGTGACAATGCTCATGATGAGTAATGAAAATTTAGAGACCCTGTGTAGGCAGCTTACAAACAATAGAAATTATATCATTGTTGCCAACAAGACCCAAAGAACCATTGGCCTAGGACCAGACTACATTTGATCGACTGAAGGCATTGGACAATAAGTGGGTCGAGCAATTGAATTTTGGTTTTCTTAGGTGAAGAAAGGATACATTGTTGAGTTTGTTGTAGAATACAATGGTTCTTTCAATGATGATGAAAGAAATTTTGTTGAAGGTCCTCAAAAAAGGCGGCTAGAATAAATCGCATTGTGGATCAAGATGTTGTTGATGGCTAAAGGATTGATGTGCATGGATCCAGATAGGATGGTTGAGTATATTCCCCTAGAATCGGGGGGGTGAAAATAAGGGGGAAAAGAGAGAGAGAGAAGATGGATCCACTGAGAGGATACAAAAGATGATAAAATGAGGTGAGGGAAAGAATGGGCCCAAAGGAGTAGAGGAGAGAAGGAGCCAAGATATATGCAAGAAGAGTTGAGATAAGTACAAAAGAAGAAATAAGGAATAGAAAGAAGGTAGAAAGGAGTGCGAGATGAGGGGTCAAGCCCAAAATGAAGAGGAAGGAGACTGCACCAGGAGAAAGTGTGGGAGAGACTATTATGCTAGAGAGGAGCACAGATGAAGATAGGTCGGTGAAGAGGCATGACATTAGGAGTCGAGTATCCAGTGAATATACCAGAAGTAATGGTAGTAGGGCCAGAGAAGATTAAGTCTTACCCCCTTGGCTATTGTGAGATGATGCAACCTCATAGGAAGATGAGGCACAGACTAGAGTCACATAAGTAGACGAGGATGATGAAGGTCCCCCACGAGGAGGGGAATAGGAGTTAGGATAGTATATGGTATTGCACAGTTGCAGGTAGGAAACTCTTTGGGTTCCCTCACAAGAGATAATGGGAGAAGATGGAGGTACCCTCCCTTTGAACCACCCCATTTGTGGATTTGTAACCAAGAAGAAAGAACAAGAGACAAGACAACGATAGGAGTAGAAGGAGTGGGAGAAGAAAGGAGAGAAGATACGAGTGAAGAAGAGGAGGAAGTCAACAATACTTTGCAAGGAAGACTATCAGTTCCAAAATCCCCAATGTTGAGCATTCAGTCAAGAGGACACTATCCTATATTAAGAATGGTGAATCATAATACAACTTTGAGGTTACATGTATTCCATGGGATGGGTAAGGATGATGCATAGAAACATTAGTTTATGTGTAAGGCTATATGGTTTGTGAAGAGGATCGCAGATGAAGAATCAAAGATTGCACAGTTGGATACCACTTTTAATGATAAAGCCCTGATGTGGTACATGAAGTACAAGGCTACTACGCTAGCAGGATAGAAGAGGTCCCTAACAGAAGTTAAGAGAGAAATTCTTAAGGAATTCCATAAACCTAAGTCATATTCTCAATGCATTACGGAGATTAAGGAGGTCAAGCAACAACTGGGAGAGACTGTGTGGGACTATGACCAATGGTTCAAGATCTTGTTAGATAGGTTGAATTTCTAGATCTAAGACGTTCAATACACAGAATCGTTCATTATGGGGTTGCTTCCCCATATCTGTGTTTCACTCACCCAACAAAAAGTGACTACTCAAGAATAGGCAGTGGAGATTGTGATGCCCCTAGAGGATACACCAAGGGGTGGAGAGAAAATAACAGGATTGGTGCAGGTGTAATCCCATCTTGCCAATATGACAATGCAGTTGCAAGATACAGCGAAGACAAATGTGGTGTGTGAGCATGTATGGTGTACTATGTGTTGATTGAAAGGTCACCACAAGGATGAATGTCCTACATTAGGAAAGTATCTAGCAATAGGTGCGCTGAAACCATTTTCGACTGGGCCTCAAACAAAATGGTGCAATATTTGTAGATAGTGGGGACATATCCCACCCTGCTGCCCAATACTAGAAAAACATCATAAGACTCACCATACTTCATTTTGTGAATTCTACAAATCCATGGGGCACGATGTGAATAATTTCAGGAAACTTAAGTTGATGCAGGACCACACCCATGATGTATTTTAGGTTTAGGAAGAGAAAAAAGGTGGTGACCGTAGAGGCGTTGAGAGAGGTAGATATCATGGAGGTCCTAGGGGTGGATATGGATGCAGACAAGGACGAGGATATGGAGGAGGTGGAGGAAGACCACCCACTTGTTTTAACTGTGGAGAGATAGGCCATGTATCGATATTTTTCACTAAACTGTACACTCTTTGTGGGTATTGCTATAGTACCAAGCATGTCACATAAGATTGTCCCAAGTTGTTGAAAAGGTGGGAAGAGAAGAAAGAACACTGCAACATGGTGACTGCGGAGATGTGCGAGAATTAAAAGAAGGACGAGGAAGTTGATGTACAGGTGATAACGTGAGGCGGAGAAAAGAAAGGAATGGAATTCAATCATGAAGAAATATGGGCCAAAGAGCAAAGGGGAAGATCAGAAAGGAAGTGCAATATCCTCCTAAGTTTGATGCTACATAGTAGAAGCATTTTTTGTGCAATGTACAAAGGGCTCTAGAGGAAGAAAGAGAATAAGAAGAACTACAATGGGAAACACAAAGGTCATTGGAAGAAGCCCGAGTATGCGAGGAGGTGCAACATGCGACAAAGAGATCAATGGAAGAGGTCCGAGCCCATGAATAGTTACAACACACCACAAAAGTATTTGGAAGAAGCTTGTGTGCGCAAGCAAATACAACATGTGGCATGGAGGTCACTGGAAGAATCCCACAAGCAAGAAGAGATACAATGGAATGAATAGAGGGCAATAGAGGAGCATGTGCATGAAGAATTGAAGTGCACGATGTGATAATAGGCATTGTGTGACATGGGTCGTGAAGGGAAAGTTGAAGATCAAGTAAGTAACTTCTTGCATTGTTGTTTGAAGCTATTAAATGATCCTAATGATGCGAGAAAATTGATGCACATATTAATAACTTGCATGTGGGATGAAGCGATAGTTATAGATATATAATCCCTCCTACCAGAAAGGGATGTGTGTCAGGTCGGTAAACAGAATCGCACAGGAAGAGAGTTCAATATGACAATTGAACTCGAAAGCTATGAGATGGACAGAGTCATGTTGGATCTGGGATATGATGTGAATATCTTGCCGAAGAAATCCTGGGAGTTGATGGGTAGAACAAACTTGGTGTGGTCCCCTCATTCAACTTTGACGAGTGAATCAATATTGAATCTATCATATAGGTCGGCTGGAGCGGGTTGAAGTAAACATCAAAGGTGCTAATACTAAGGTATATTTTGGGGTGATTGAGATCATGGATGATTCAGATTCCTACCATGCCCTACTTGATATTGATTGGGCATTCAAAAGTAATGTCGCATTGAATTTGAAGAAGAGACAGATATCGTTTGAGAGGGACACCTTGCTCGTGATTGTGTTATTGGATCCAAATGAAGGTGACAGATACAATGATCCCATGAATGAGGATGCACAGAGCTCCCTTATTGAAAACATCTATCAAATCACAAGGTGTAGATAATATTATGTCAATCCCACAGTAGATGTGGAGATGAGTTGGAGAAGTGTAAATTCCTATGGTACTGACACGGAGGATGTCATGGAAAGGTAGAAAAATAAGTTGTATCAAGTCTCTACTTGGAGATGTGTGCAGATAACAAAAGCAACCCGATGGATTGGTTATGAATTATGTGATGCCCCAAGGTTTGATGGGATGGGGCTAGTAGATGCTTTCCTATCACAAATGGAGAAAACGATTCCATATGATAGAAGGGTTCAATCCTTGGATGTCGTAGTATGTGGGATACCTTCGCGGTGGTGGGAGACACACTGTGTAAATATATGGGATTGGGCATAGGTGGTTGAATTCATAAAGGTCATATTCCATTCCATTTATGACTTTGAACTGGCCAATTGATATAAGGATAATGAAGATCCCCAGGAACACATTTGTTATTGTGAACGACACTAGAGATCAAAGAATATCCCTTGCGCCCAATGGGTCAATCAATTCATCCACACAATGAACATGGTCCCTAGGAGCTAGTACATTTAAGAAGAACTCAAGAGACAGACAGAGAGTTGGGATAGTGTAAGTGCCAAGTTATGTACAACCTTCAGTTTGACAGTCGAAGCTCCCGCACAAGAAGAGGCCCTCTTACGAATCAAAGACTTTGTTTTCCACCATCAACCGAAGGAAACCACACCCAAAGTGGTATATGCATATCATCAACTGATGGAAAAATTAAAAGAGTTTGTAAATTGTTGGAAAGTTGAATGCCATGATATCGACAAAGATTACCCAAGGGGCATACATATTAAAGAAATTGAGGGATAGTGTGCAGTCAAAGGGAAAAGGGATGAGATGGCTGCACTAGACTATGGTTGTACAATTAAGACAACGAAGCATAATATTGGCATCGAAGAAGCACGAAACTTGGCTATCATCGAAGATTATTTGGATAAGGATATTGTCACCTATGTGGTAGATATGCTAAAGGAATATGAGGATTTTTCCCCCATAGCTTCTTTGAGATGAAAGGGATCGTCGGTTCCATTGGGGCCATGAAAATTCAACTCAAGCTATATGTTAAACCAATTAAAAGAAGGCCCTACCACTTGAACCCCAAATATAAGGAAAAAATGCATAAGGAGTTGGATCAGATTCTAGACGTCGAGATCATTATTCATATGGAGGAGCCAAATTGGATTAGTCCAATGGTGGTGCAACCAAGAAAACATGTGACATTTGAATTTGTGTTGAATTGAGTAGCCTTAATTTCTCCTATGTGCATTATCTATTCCCTACTCTTTTTATCGATGAGGTTATGGAAAATGTCGGAGGAAGGGATGCCTATTCCTTCACAGATGGATTTTCAAGATACCATCAGGTTCAAATCACTGAGGAAGATCAAGCCAAGATCATGTTTGCAACAGATTGGGGATCCTTTGCTTATACGGTGATGCCCTTTGGGCTGAAGAATCCAGCCACGATATTTTCCAGGATCGTGGTCGCAACGTTCAAAGATTTCATTCAAAAATTACTAGAGGTCTACCTGGAAAACTAGATGGTATTCAACTTGTGAAAATAACATATGCAAGCCCTTCGCTTAAGGTTGGAAAGATGTCACCAGCTCCAAATTTCCTTAAAATTGAAGAAGTGCATCTTTTGTACACCATGTGGAACACTTTTGGAGCATGTCATTTGCAAGGATAGATTGTTGGTTGACCAAGAAAAAATTGTTTCCATCCTAGATATGGTGTCCCCCACTTCTATCAGGGAGCTACGTGCCACCTTGGGTCATACAGGATATTACCGATGGTCCATTCAGAGTTATGTGAAGATTGTTGCACCATTGGAGAAGCTACTACACAAAGACACAAAGTATCTCTAGACGTAGGAATACTAGGAAGCATTGGATACCCCGAAGGAGAAGCCAGTCACTGCATCAATCATGGTCTTCCTCGACTGGTCCAAGATCTTTCATGTTCACGTAGATGCTTCTTCCATTGTGTTGGGAACAGTCCTTACGTAGCATGGCAAAGGGAATATTGATCATCTAGTTTACTTTGCTAATCAAAAATTTTCTAATTCTAAGAAAAACTATACAACGACTGAATGCAAAGGCCTGACTATGGTGGATGCCTTGCAAAAATTTCGACACTATTGACTTGGAACACCTTTCAAATTCTTCACTGACCATTCGACGCTCAAGTATTTGGTCAACAAGACAATGTTGGGGAGGAGAATATGTCATTGTATTTTTCCCTTCCAAGAATTCAAGTTTGAGGTGGTTTTCAAACCCAAAAAATATAATTTCGGATCAGATCATTTGTCAAGGATCGAGTCTGAAGAAGTTGGTTGGAATCTCGACGATTAAATCCCCAATGCACAATTTTTTCACGTAGAGGTAGCTCTCGATCAATTGGCTTAGATCACTGAAATTCTCACCTCTAAACAAGCCCTGACTAAGTATACACAGGCCCAACACCGCCAAATGGTGACCCACATTGTTGGCTATCAGTTAATTGTTGGGAAATTATACAAGTTGGGGGTTGATGGCATTTTGTTCAGGTGTTTCTTAGAGTAAGAACGAGACACAATATTGTATGAAGCGCGTGGGGGAATTTTAGGAGGTCAAAATGTCGATAAGGCCATTTCGCGTAGGGTCCTACTCACAGGGTTATGGTAGCCCTCATTGTTTGCAAATACCAAGGAATATTGTAAACAATGTGATGTCTATTAGTACATAGAAAAACCTTACCAAAGAGATGAACTTCCTTTGTTTCCCATTACAACATTGGAAGTATTTAACAAGTGGGTCGTTGACTTTGTAGGCCCCATCATCCCCCCCATGAGTTGGATCGGTGCACGTTACATCATTACAACCACATAATATTTGACCAGATGGGCTGAAACAACGTCAGTAAAGGATTGTACTGCATAAACAACGACATGGTTCATATTTGAGAATGTGATTACCAGGTTTGAGTGCTTAACAATATTAATGAGTGATCAAGGTGCACAATTTTTGAATGAGACCATCCAAAATCCCACTTACGAGTTCATGATCCATCACCATAAGATAACCCCCTATTATCCATAAGCTAATGGTACAGTTGAAGATTTCAATAAGATTTTAGAACATGCCTTAACTAAAGTTTACAATGTGTAGCATGATGACTGGGACCAACGTATTCTAGCAGTATTATGGGCATATCAAACAACTTGTAAATGGATAATGAAGGATACTCCATTCAAGTTGGTCTATGTAAAGGAAGTCATCATGCCACTCGAATTTATTGTTCCTAGCATGTGTATTGCCATAGCTACCTATAACATGTTCTCGGATCAAGTCCATTGATTTCGTCTGTAATGTTTTCCCATCTGGCCCTATAACAATCAAGGTCGGGATAGACTGAACATGAAAGTGTCGAGACTGTTCACACTGATTCCTATCTCCAAATGAAAGAGCCATCCATGGCATGCTTGCATGATACTTTTTTATTTTTTCCTTTGTGTGGTCAAGGTGAACTAACACAATCTCAAAGGCCTCTCCTTTCCTCATGAGCTCATCGTAAATCTCGACAAGTTGTGCGGTGAACTCTTTACATGGACCACACTAGAGTGCTGAGAAATACAGACCCATTATTTTCCCAACAAGCTCTGTTACTAGGACCTTCTCTCCATTGTTTATAATTAAGAAATCTCGTTTCTCATTGCAGAGCAATGACGTCAAATTCTGGTGAGATTCATTCACAAAGGTGATAGCCTTTCATGCTCATCTAGTTCAACCATTATGTGTTTGTTTATTCTTGTTTGTGTCAGAGACCAAATTGTGACTGGTGTTGATTGTCCAAACGCTAATTGGGTTGGTGCTGACTGTCCAAACTCTGGTGTGAATTGACCTTCACCTTCAAGGTCTAACTTGGCAATGAATGGATTCTTTTAATTTCCTTCATGAAGCACGATTTGGTTTTGGCGGAAACCCTCCTCCAAGCATACCAGGACTGTCTTCTCTATTAGTTTTTCCATTATTTCGTTCATAGAATTATTTATTTCTTCAAGAGTGTTGCTCATATTTTCCATAATTTTCATGTTTTTAAGAATGATATTTTCCATCTTGAATGCATGTGTTTTTTTTATTTTCACCAAGATTTTTGCTTTGATACCACTTGGAAGCTTAATACTTGATATATATAAAACATATATATAATATTTAATAAATCTATTATTCGTTGTTTATTCAAATGTACAACAACGTGTATAAATACACTTACATGAGTAGAGTGACGTATTTTTGTCTAAAGACATGACTTTACATTAAAAGTAATAATTATTACATTAATTATTTAATTAATAATTAATGGCATTGTAATATATACAAGGTATGTTACATTATCACTCTGGGGTCGTAACTTACTTATGAACTGTCATGCACCGTACATGCAAAAGAAATGATGTTTTTCTCAAGAGTTGTAGTATTTTAATGTCACAAATCAGGAATTCAAAATACTTTAAGTCACCAGACTACGCTAATTCTGAGTTTCAGGAAAGTAAATGTCAAACGTGCCAGAAAAGAAAGCCACTCTTGCAAAAATTAAATCACACTTGCATAATTAAAATCATGCTTGCAGGAATTAAAATCGCGCTTCCAGAAATTAAATCACACTTGTAGGAAAGTAAAACTATGCTATGATCTAGTGGTGACTTGCTTCAAGTACAATGCGATTCTTGTTTTATAACAATCACATGTTCGCTCATCCAACATCAATTCAATAATATTAATCACAAATTGATAAATTAAAAAGCTATAGAAAACAAATGAAATGAAGTGCAGTTGCAGGCGGAGTTGCAGTAACAAAGCAGCAACACAAAAGAAATTATAGTGACATGAGTTGCAACAACGTAAATTTCAACGCAACAGAATTCACAGCAATGTGAATTGCAGTATCTTAGAACTGTAGCAGCGTCAGTGATCATGAACTTATAGAATTCAAATCAATGTTGAATTGCAATTTAAAGTTACAAAATTCTCAACTCTATGAAAATAAACATTAACCACACTTGAATCACAATTAAGTGTTCTATGAAATCCGGAATTGCGATAGAATTAAGAAAATAGAACAACTACAAAATAAACTAAACAGAATTGAAATGTTAAGTCCTATGCTAATATACAAGCAGTACCTGATTAAGGAGGGGGGCCTACCCCCTTAGACAAGGCACTGGTCTACGGAATCAAGATAACATGAACGTTCAACACGCCATTATGCAAACATGAAGACAAAACTAAATAATATTGCAGAAGTCTAAAGATTAGAATAACAACAGAATGCAATTGCTAGACTAATTCTCCNCCCCCCCCCCCCCCCCCCAACTATAGGGAAGCTAAGGTTCTTATACAATACATAAATGTCTAAAATAACACAAAGAGATGGATGGACAGCCATGAGAATCAGTTGTTCATCTGTTTACATTGATATTGTCAAATTTTAGTAAAAGTTGGGTCTGTGATGACTCGATAAGCAAACTAATTTCTCCTTTTGTCACCCACCTACCTCATGTCGCCTTCCTATGTGAAGACTGCTTCTTAATCTCAGCAACACGAGACTCGGAATTGCAGCAACGAAGAGTTCGTGATAAAGAACCATCATTTTCTCTCAAACCATAGCTTGTTTTAGAAAACAACCTGTGTAAAACTCAATTTTATGTGTTACGGACAAAACTCATGTCGCAGATTTTTCAAATTCATCATCTGCTCAAAAATTTGGATGAAAGTTGGTTGTTTCAAAACTGCTGCTAATTTTGGTCTGTACCCTTATTTCATACTGGAGGTCCACACATGTGAGTTGGGTAAGGTTTGATCCACCCGGATCCATGTCTTCGATCTTAGGAACAAAACCATGTTTTGGATTTCCAAGTGGAGGTGTGTTGCCAATCTTGGAATTATAGTAGCGTTGTCATATTGTGCTTGGAGTCGAAGCCATGGTGAGAAACTGCAGCCATTGTCAAAAGTTGCAACTACTGAAAGGAAGCCACTATAATTTCTCTGTATAACAATATTAGTGCATGATCGTAACAAGTTCCTTAAGAAATATGCAAGAATAGTATAAAAATTGAATATGAGGAAAGATTCATACCTTAATGACAAGTGAAACAAACTAAATAAAAAATGTATCAAAAAGAAAATGATTAATGAAAAATGGTAAGCAAAAAGATATTAGACAGGTGCTAAAAGTATGTCAATTTAGGAACCCGTCAATTTCATTTATTTTTATTAAACTAGGAAACAATAGTTCTTCAAGCATCTTATTAATGTTTTATGTTGCAATTTCATACTTACCATGTGAAGATGATTCTAACTTCTCCACACACATTCTCTCTTTGACTAGTTAAACTTCTCTATCTCAAATAAATCATGTCTTTCCTTCTCTATCTCAAGTCATTGGGCTTTGCTTCAATCCTAGCTTTGACACCAAACTCATAAGGAACATTTGCCTTTGTTTAAAAAGTGGGTTGTTAGATACCTGTGTTTTACGCATTGGGCTTTCCTTCAATCCTTGCTTTGATACCAAACTGCTGAGCAACATTTGCCTTTGTTAGAAAAGTGGGTTGTTTGATACATGTGTTTTGCAGGCGTATGCTAGGGCTTACCTTTATCCAACACATCTTTTGCAGGCGTATGCTAGGGCTACATTTATCCAATATATCTTTTGTGTCGTGTGCACTTCGTATAAAGAAAAAATACGTTCATTAGATAAACACAAAGAAGCAATACTGCAACAATATCTTCGTTATTTATATTATCTGATTGTACACAAGATACATTACATTATTTGAGTCAAACTAGTATCTAAATTATATTTCTGGACAAACCCTAATTTTGAATAGTATGATTGTGATTGACCCAATTAATGAGAATCTAGGCCGAGGTACATTAAATTACCCTGATTTTCATTGTTTGATGGTGGCCTATTTGCACCCTGTTTTTCCAATATGCTTTGAACATAATGTTCTATGAATGGAAAATTGAGGCATATTTCATTAAAAAAGTAGATCCGATTAAGATACCCTATCGGCTTCTAAAGGTCGTCATCGCCATTAGTGTTGATTGGGTTCAGTAATGTCCTTCTATTATGAGCCCTTTACTCTATTAGTGATCCTTTGCAGATCTGTCGTCCCCGCCATTCCTTTTCTCATTGGTCCAGAGTTCCCAATGTTGAGTTGCAGGCTTAGTGCTTCTACACTTTTATGTTGTGTCGTTCATTTTCCAAGCGTCAGGTTGTGAGTCTCATGAATTCTGCAATACTGGGTTGCGAGTATGTTGAATACTGCAAAGTTGAGTCGCAAGTATGCTTTGTTTGCAATTGCTATGCTCATCTTCATTCTCTCATTTCAAGTTATAATGTACAGTTTGGCACTCCTTGCAGGTTTGCACATATACGTTCATTTTACAAAGTTCTTCTTATGTACACTTGCGGCCTTCTTCATCTAGGCAAGGCAACTTAAGTTTTCGAAATTTTTCTGTAGAGAAATCTGTCATGGACCACTATGTTGCCATATTGAAGGCTATCTATATGCATGCTAACATAAGTATCGATAAATCAAGATATTGATTCAAATATAGGAGTCTCTTTTATTCACGTGCCAAGAACTTAACTAGACAAATAGAATATAGGGAAAACAATGACTTCTCAAGGAGAGGTAAAACTTTGATTTGTAGCAGGGCAAAACAACCTATGCATTGGCTGATCCTCTACAGAAGATAGGTGGTTATTAGTAAAGCATGCATATTCTTCCCCTGGTATTTTTAAGTTTAATGAGCCATGATGTTGCTGTTGAACATTGCCTATTTCCAATTTTTCATTTTTTATGTCTTCATTGCACAGATAGATATATTGTTTTAAAAGCCATTTCCCCTCTTAGCCTAATTCTAGCTTTCAAAGTTATTAGAGTTGTACAATGTGCTCCAATTGCAGGTTTTGAATCCAATATCATCATACAATATTGATACGAATCGATCATTAAATGCAAAAATAGAAAAAAAATATGCAACTACAAGATGGCCTCAAGCACTACATAATCTTAAATCTACGTGGTTGTATTGCTCCTTTACTCCATTCAAGCAACTAAATTTAACAGCAAAATGCAAGGCACGCCACTATATACGTTAGTACCTATGTCTAGCATTTAGAATTTCTTGCTGTGAATAAATGCAATAGCCAGAACCATCCCACCACGTCTTAGAATTTAGGAAGATGTACCATCCCCATCAATATATCTATGCTTCACGAGTCTGGTAAAATGCTTCTTTACCCAATGATTCTTCTTGCCTAGGCCAAAGACACTCTAGATCTCTAGAATATCCATTGTCAAAAGCAAAGAAATAATACCTGGTACCTATCAACGCAAGGTTGAAAATACATATAAGTATGTTATTGCAGATGTTTTACTTCGTATCACCAATAATCTCCACAAGAACACTGCCCATACTTGAAATGATGGAAACGGCTAGCATCCCTCACAACAAGCTCTCGTGCAACAATCTTGGAGATGAACTTGATGGCAGAGTGGCAGTCACCGCAAACTCGAAGGTTTTTAATAACTCGAATAGTTTTATGAGGGGACATGCTGATAAGCCCAAATGCAATTGCCAACTTTTCACTGTGGTAGGCAAGGATTTCTCCCTTCTGCTCCTCCTCCACATCATTCAGTACAAACCTTCTATCAGGCACATACCCAGCCTCCTTCATCTGCTGGGACAATCTCTCCAACATTGAATAAATTTCTTTCGTTTGCGCATGTGACCTGTCTCCTACTAGGAAAGCATAAACCTGCATATTAACCTCAACCCAACTGCATCCTGGCTTCTTTTTCACTCCCCTGTCTTTCATCATTTTCCGAACATTTTCGAGCTCCACCCACTTGCCAGCTGCAGCATACATGTTTGAAAGCACTACATAAGGTGCAGGATCTTCTGGGTTCAACTCAAGAATATGTTCTACAACATGTTCTCCTAGCTCGATGTTATTATGAATTCTGCACGCACCAAGCAAAGATCCCCACACTGTAACATCAGGTTTCATTGGCATTTTGTTGATTATGTCTCGTGCCTCCTCCAGGTGTCCGGTGCGGCCAAGAAGCCCAACCATGCAGCCATAATGCTCCATTGCTGGTTTAATGTGATAATACTTCTTCATACAATCAAAGACTTGCCGGGCCTCATCCACTAGACCAGAATGATAACATGCAGACAGAACACCAACAAAGGCAATACTGTCTGGAATAATGCCAGACCCTCGCATCTGTTCAAACAGCTTGAGGGCCTCCTTGCCACGGCCATGGATTGCATACCCTGCGATCATCACAGTCCACGAGACAGCATTTCGCTGACGCATTTTGTCAAACACATCCCGTGCCTTCTCTATACACCCACATTTTGCATACATGTCTACAAGAGCGCTCTCAGCAAAGACATCAAATTCAAATCTTCTCCTACAAATTTCATCATGGATCTCCATACCTTGTTCCAGAGCAGCCAAATTGGCACACGCCGTGATGACACTGGTAAATGTCTTCAGGTTCGGCTTCACCCCAGCATGGCACATTTGCTGAAAGAGCTTCAGGGCTTCGCCCCCCTGCCCATTCTGCACATACCCGGCAATCATAGCCGTCCAGGAGACCGTGTCTCGTAAAGACATTTTGTCAAACACATCGCGTGCAAACTCCAAACTCCCGCATTTCCCATACATATCTATAAGTCCATTCCCCACAAATACATCAGATTGAAACCCACTTCTACGTATTTCTTGATGGATCTCCTTACCCTGTTCTAGAGCTCCCACGTTGGCGCAAGCAGGAAGAACACTGGCAAATGTGAATTCATTGGGTTTTATGTCGTTTCGCTGCATTTGGTGATACAGTGCCAATGCCTCTTTATCAAGCCCATTCCTGACACAAGCTGAAATCATTACAGTCCATGAAAACGAATCTCGTTTCGGCATTTCGTCGAAAACTCTGCGAGCCTCCTTCAGACTTCCGCATTTGGCATACATGTTGATAAGTTTATTCCCTAGAAATCTGTCTGCCATGAACCCCCTCTCCTTCATGTAGGTTTGGATTATTCTGCCCTCTGATAAGGCCTTCTTTTTAATACACACCTCTAACAGGCATACAAAAGTAGAAGAATCCACGCTCTGCTCCTTAATATGTAAGATCCGCAGCGCCTCTTTCAATCTTCCCTGCTTGCAGAGAGTTTTGACGTCCTTGGCAGTGGCATTGTAGACATTGCCTCCTCTTTTCATTCTTTTTAACTGTACTTTTTCTTTTGTGAGGATGAAGCATTAATCTATGATTTGCATTGTCTTCTTGGTTGGATTTCTCAGCCGGGCTTCCCCTGTGATGGGCATCGCCATAGCTGAAATCCGTTTTCTCCTGTATCATTTGCGTAATTCGACATGAAGCTCACGAGGAAATACGCAAACATTTTTTTCAAAGATCGTCGCGCAGCTTTAGCCGAAAATGTTAAAAAGAAACAACCCGTTACATTCAATCTAATACCCTCGAAAAAAGCAAACTTGAAGATCCAAACCAAAGAAACGAGCAAAATCAAATCAAATTAAATTGTATCCATGTTTGGAGGTAATTAACTTTGAACCTTTTGTCTGTGTTGCTTAAAAAAACTGTGTTTCTTTTAGAGACAGTGAGGTCAATTTGTTAGGACATGTTATCCTTCAAAAATTTCCCAGATTGCCACGTGGAATGCATTGAGATGTGTCATTTCAACAAAATGTATTAAGTTGTATTGTTTCGGAGGTTCTCAAGTGAATTTATACAAAATTGTCATTTCAATGGAAATTAAAATAACATTTATTTATTTAAGAAATCAATTGATTTCTGTGAGATTTTACTGTTAAGATGTAAAAATATTTATGTTTAAGATTGTTGCTTATTTTTATTTATTATTTTTTTTATTGAACTTAATATTTATAAATATAAATATCATGTTATTAGTGGTTGTTGAAGGTCTAGGACTATAGTGATTTTTTTTTCTTTGATTGTTTTTTTCTTTTAGCCTTACCAAACATTTGGTGTTGTTTTTCAAAATTAAACTTTATTAAGAGAGATCAATTTTTATTTTTATTTTTTGATTGGCCCTTCAAAACATCTTGAAAAAACAATTTAATTATGCAAGTTTAATGGATGGTTGGAATGGTTAGATGTATGAGTGTCAAAGTTCCGAGACCATCATGGTTTACGAAGCTTGTTATGGTGTGAGTGGGTAATTGGTGGCATTTAAAGCTGTGGACGAGACAAAATAAGATGCATATATATTTACTATACAATATATAGAATTATTTTAATAAATATCTATAAATTATTGTGTTTCGATTGTTCATTAAATTTAGTACGATTCATAAATTTTGAAGGGATTTATTTGTACTACTTAACATGATTCTCTATGGTAGCTTTCACAGATTACAAGGTGCTTTAATTGAATTCTTTTGTTCTAATTAATTGCTAAATTATTTGGGTTTGATCGCAATATATTGTTCTATAAGCCAGGAAGACGAGGTTGTTCTAAAAGTTATGGGTGTTGTGGTTGGCGACTTGGAAGAGATCTGGTTTTTCTGGGCTTGTACAAATCTATGAGAGTGGATGAGTGAGAAGTCTTGTGCATCTAGTATCTTGCTTCTAACCAGTTAGTTTCCATATTAATATATGTATTTTAGACAAGTGCAATTAGTTTCCATAGTTGTTTTTGATAGAGTTTGCTTTGTGCATACTGCAGTTAGCTCTGTTGTGTTGTTGGTTTTTCCAGAAGCAAGTCAAGTCAGGCAAAAGTTGTTACAGAGACTGTGTAGGCCTAAAACAATCAAAGGTGAATAGAGAGAGAAGGTGTTATGTTTTGAGCTTGTATTGTTGTTTGATAGTTTATCTGGTTGTTGTTTGATAGAGTTTGCTTTGTGCATAGTGCAACTATTTTTGTTGTGTTGTTAGTTTTTCCATAAGCAATTCAAATGGGTCGGGGGTTATTATAGAGATTGTGTAACCCAAATGCAGAGAAAGTTGAGCAGGGAGAGAGGGTGTGTCATTTTGAGGTTATATTGTTCACTCTTTTTTTTTTCAGGGGGGGGGTGCTTAATCCATTTATCTACTATGTCATTTGTTATGGGTCAAAGAGACAAAGTTGATCTGGATTTGTAGGTGCTCACAGTGGCGATTTCCAAGAGTTCTAATTTTGGGGTTGTGGAAATGTGTGTCAGAGTGTAAGAAATTCTCTGCATTTTATGTTATATGCCATGGAAAATGATCCGGATTTTATGAGTAGAACGAAATGAATACATATTATAAAATATGCTTAACATAGAATAATAGAGATATAGTAAAATTGGTTTTCTATTCAATTAGGAAATAAGTTGAAATTGTAAAATGCAATGGAAAACAAACTTGTTGGAATGGTGGCGGCTTATATATGATAAGAGACATGACGACTGCGTTCATTCGCAAGAAAATGGTTACAATGAGGCTCTGAAGGCCTTTTACAATAAACAGGAATGTCAAAAACCCTAGACATCCAAAAACCTAACCCTAGGAGATGAAGCGCCAAAAGTCAAGTGGGTCCGGTTTGGGTAAGTTAGTACATCAACTTCACGGGGTCATAACTTTTGCATACGATCTTCGTTTTAGGTGCACCATAGCCTGTTGGAAAGGTATAACTGAGAAAAACAATTTTTGATTGGCCTAGGTTAGTGCCTCCAACAATCACCTGGGCCCCAAATCCCAAAAAACGTCGTTTAGGGCCTCAAAACGACCCCGCAAGTTTGGAACCCGAAAAACTGTCGAAAAACTGCCTAGGTGAAAAATTGTTTTTCGAGCCAGTGGAATAGGTGGGTGGCCACCGATATTCACTTGGATCAATCCTCCCTCCTTAGGAAGCAATGTTCTCCATTGCATTGAGTTCCCCCATCAGATGAGGAAATTTATGCTGAATTTGGCCTCGGGTGAGCCACTTTCCTTGGTGCAGGAGTTGCCCTGCTTTGATGACTCGATAAAGATGGATCCTTTGTTGTCGAGTGCCCTTGATCTGTGTG
Source organism: Picea engelmannii (assembly GCA_009831015.1). Lineage (NCBI taxonomy): Eukaryota > Viridiplantae > Streptophyta > Pinopsida > Pinales > Pinaceae > Picea > Picea engelmannii. The sequence goes on along the minus strand of ML784142.1, from coordinate 567,187 downwards.
TCCACAATTTGATCACTGGATGTTTGTTGCATGCAGTCAGGGTTGAGCTCTATTGGTGTCAACTACTCTACTATCTCTAAGGTGTCCAATAATGGTGGGAAATATGGTCGAAGGAGAGCCACGTTGAAGATTGGATGCAGACCAAGGAAGGGGGGAATGTTGAGCTCAAAAGCATTTTCACCCACAGTCTTGGTGATGGTGTACATCCCATAATGGAGTGGGAAAATCTTCCAATGCGGCCCTGTAAGGTTTTATTTTTGCAAATGCAACCAAACTTTGTCGCCCACCTGAAACTTATGTGGCACCCGATGATGATCATTGTGTTTCTTGTACTTGGCATTAGACTTCTATAGAATATCATGAACCTGTTGGTGGATGTGTTGAATCTGCTCAATGAACTGGGTGGCTTTGTCAACTTCTGGTGGAGCAGGGGATGAGTCGGTCGAGGTGGTCGCCAGGGGTAGTGCAACATCCATGGGGCCCAATGGTTGGAATCCCAACCCCACCTGAAAGGGGCTATGGCCAGTTGAGCTATGCAGGGCTCGATTGTAGTTATGTTGGACATAGGGAAGACTCTCATCCCATGTGTGAGGGTGTTTTGAATTGTACATGCACAGGATATGTACGACCATCTAATTGACGACCTCAGTTTGGTCATCTGTCTGGGGGTGGAAGGCAGTGCATTTGGTGAGCTTGGTATCCAACAGTGACCATAGGCTTGACCAGAATGAGCTGAGGAATCAACTGTCATGGTCTGAGATAATGGTTTGTTGGATCCCAAAATGTACCCCTACTCGTTCAAAGAAGAGGTTGGCAATGGCTTCTGCTGTGATGTTCTTCTTGCAGGCGGCTAGAATTGCCATCTTGAAAAAGCGATCAACCACAAAAACACAGTCGTTTCCCCTCTTGGTGGACAGGAGGCTCAACATGTAGTCCATTGAGATGGATTCCCACAGCCTATTAGGAGTAGGCAGAGGGGTGTACAGGCCCTGTTTCTTAGTGGTCGGTTTGGAAATAGCACAGGCACTATAGGACCTGATATACTTGATGGCCAGTAGAAATGTTTCTGCAACACTTCCACTATCTTTTCGATGCCAAAGTGTCATGCCACCCCACTGTAGTGAGCATCCCAAATTATATTCACACACTCGCTTGATGGAATGCGGAGATGGACCAGACGACACAACAACCCGTCCTGAAGATGGAAATTAGCGACCACTAAGTTGGCGCCCAACATTTGGTAGGTGGTGGAGAAGTCAGGGTATGTCTCGTAGAAGTGGGGCCATCTAGAGGTCTCATGGCCACAAGATTCTATTATCGTGGTGAGTGTCGTGACTAGAGGTCGGTTGATGCAGTCAACAACTCGGTTGGTACTTCCTATTTTATACTTGATGTTGAGGTGGAGTTGGTGTAAGTATGTTAACCACTTCTGATGGCGGTCATTCTACAATTTTCCTTGGGTCTGCATGAAATGTAGTGGCTTGTGATCAGTGTGGATGATTGGACCTCCTTCCTAAGAATGTAATGTCTCCATTGGAAGAAGGCTTGCACAATGGAGTACATTTCTTTGTCCTAACTAAGGTACTTATGGACAACATCTGATAGTGTCTCACTATGATATGCCACATGGTGGTCGTGTTGAGTGAGAACGACGCCCATAACATATTATGAAGCATCTATCTCGATCTCAAAGGGATGTTGCAGGTTCGATAATGAATGTATCGGGGATGAGCACAAATGCTTCTTCAAGTCATTGAAGGCTTGTTGTTAGGACATGCCCCACACAATTTTTTCCTTACTACCACCCCTGGTTACTTGGCTAAGGGCCCATGTGATATGAGAGAATCCCAACACAAGCATGTGATAGAAATTGGTGAGGCCCAAGAAGATCTGAAGTTTAGTGAGTGCAGTTGGGGTTGGTCAGTCACTGATAACCTGGTTATTGGTTGGATCCACATGAACACCATGTTGATCAATGATGTAGCCTAAGTAATGGACCCTGTCCATGCCGAAGGAGCATTTTTCCAAGTTTGCATATAGTTTGTGTTGTTGTAGGGTGTGCAAAACCCGTTGAATATGCTACAAGTGTTTCGCCCAAGTCTTCATGTAGATGAGGATGTCATCCAGATACACCACTTCAAAATTATTGGTGAAAGGTCATAGGATATCATCCATCATCCTCATAAACATTGTTGGAGCATTTGTCAAACCAAAGGGCATGACCAACCATTCAAAAAGACCTTCTTTTAACTTGAAGGAAGTCTTCCATACATCTGTCTGTTATATTGGGACCTGGTGGTATCCAGACTTCAGATCAATCTTACTGAAGTATTTGGCCCCCATGAGCTGATAAAGGAGGTCATCGACTCGGGGAATTGGGTATTGGTTTCGGATTGTGATTTTATTCAGAGCTCGGTAATCAATGCAGAGTCGCCAGGTTCCATCTTTCTTCTGCAACAACACGATTGTGCTCCCACAAGACGATGAGTTGGGACATATGTGCTCCTTGTGAAGAAGTTATTGGATCTACCTCTTGATCTCCTCATTTTCTAATAGAGAGTGGCGGTAGACTGGCCCATTGGTTAGTGGTACGCATGGGGTCAGATCAATGGGATTCTTAACCTGGCAGTGCAGAGGTACCCCAGTAGAAGAGGAGAAGATATCTGAGTATTCTTCCACAACCTTATGAACTTGCTTCTGTTGTGTGGAGAGATCGGTTGTGGAGGCCCTGTATGTGGCTGCAATCTTTCCCCCACTCTGAGAGAGAATCACGAAGAAGAAAAATTTTCTAGTTTGAGAGATGACCTTTCTGCATTGCTTGGTAGAGATAAAGGAAATAGCACTAGGAGGGATTGCCTTCGGTATCATGTACAATTTCCTATTCAAAGTAATAATAACACTATGAGGCCTAGATTCATATACAACATGATGTTTCCATAGATAAGATTGGCCCAAAAGAACATTGCAAACTTCGAGAGGAGCAACATCACACAATACCTTGTCTTTGAAGGGCTTGATGTCGTACGACAGTCGACATTGTTGGTTGACGCAGAGATTGCTTCCTTGGTGGTGCCATCCAATGGTGTAGGGTTGTGGGTGCAGCACTGTCGGCAGATCTAGCCACTTGATGGCCTCTACTGAGATGAAGTTTTTTTGGATACCACTATCAACGATGAAGTGCAGTGGGGTGCCATTTACCCACATTTGTCAATGGAAGAGGCACTCTCCTTCTTATGGATCATCTGGTTCACCAGGTTGGAGCTTGGTGGTAGCAACAGTGGCACTGGGTTCTGCGTCAATTATTCGTCTTCCCCTTTCTGGTTCTAACTCAGAGTCAGAACCCGCATCTGATTCATAAGCTTTCACTTCGGCCACCAACGACTTCTTTGAGCGGAATTCAACAGTGTTATTCCAAGGGCTCTTATGGAAGTCGCACCACTTCCTGGTATCTTTTTTTGTCTTTCCAGTGTCCTTTTCTTGCGGCTTGGACTGGTTGTCATGATATTATCCATCTTTGCTCTGTCCTTTGTTCTGTGGGTTGAAGCTTCCCTTTCCTGGCTTTTGTTGTGAGGGGTTCCCATGCCCAAATTGTCTTGTCTTTTTTTTTAACTTCTGCTTGATTTTGACGGCATATCAGTAGGTCTCACCCAAGGATGAGATGTCCAGAAATTTCATTTCATTCTGGATGTATCTATGCAAAGCACTTCAATACTTGAGCACCTAATGTCACTTCAAATATTTGATACCCAACTTGGTGTCCAAGGTATGGAAGATATTTGTGAACTCTTGCACTACTTGGTCTCTTTCTTTCCGCAATGTGGTCCATTTGGTATACAAGTCATCATAACTTCTGACAGGGTAGTATTGTTTTTGAATAGCATCCCTGAAGGATTCTCAGGTGGTTGCAACTGTAAATAATGAGGGTTCCCTATGTTTCCTTTTTCTCACAGAAAGTCTCCCACCAATCTTTGACATGGGGAACGAATTTGAGGAGCGCAAACGTAATCTTTTCTCTATTCAAAAATTTACAGATAGAAAAATACCCTTCTAGTAGATTCAACCACTTATCTACAACATCTACGTCTATCTAACCTTCAAATATACGAATATCGAAGTTGATTTGTACCTTTAAGGGGGTGATGCCTCCACTCGAGGAAGATGTGTGGCATGTTGGTAGCTGCCGAAGGATTTGTGTGAAACTATCCATCATCTCGTTCCTTCGTTGCGTGAGGGATTCCTCAAGCAACATTTTGAAAGGATCTCATGTCCCGTCATCTTTATTTTCTCCTACCATGAGAGGTTTCTTGGGCGTGCAAGAGATTTTTTCCTCAAGAGAAATAAGCTTGAGACCCAATTCTTTGTACCCCTACCTCGTTGGGGACATGCATTAAGACGACAAGGAGAAGACCGCTCTGATACCACTGATCCAGATTTTATGAGTAGAATGAAATGAATACAGACTATTAAAATATGCTTAACACAAAATAACAGAGATACAGTAAAACTGGTTTTCTATTCAATAAGGAAATAAGCTAAAACTGTAAAATGCAACAGAAAACAAGGTTGTTGGAATGGTGGCGGCTTATCTCTGAGAAGAGATGTGACGGTTGTGATCATTCACAAGAATATGGTTACAATGAGGCTCTGAAGGCCTTTTACAATAAACAAGAATGTCAAAAACACTAGACATCCAAAAACCTAACCCTAGGAGACGAAGCGCCAAAAGTCATGTGGGCCCTGTTTGGGTAAGTTAGTACATCAACTTCCCGAGGTCGTAACTTTTGCATATGTTCTTCATTTTAGGCACACGATAGCCCATTGGAAAGGTCTAATGGAGAAGAAATTTTTTTGACTGGCCTAGATTAATTCTTCCAGTAGCCACCTAGGCCCCAAATCCCAGAAAACGTCATTTAGGGCCTCAAAACGGCCCCAGAAGTTTGGAACCTGAAAAACTATCGAAAAACTGCCAAGGTGAAAAACTATTCTTCGATCCAGTGGAATAGGTGGGTGGCCACCGATATCCATATAGATCAATCCTCCCTCCTTAGGAAGAAATGGTCTCCATTGCGTTGAGTTCCCCCATCAGATGAGGAAATTTCTACTAAATTTGGCCCCGTGTGAGCCACTTGCCTTGGTGCAGGAGCTGCCCTGCTTTGACGACTCGATAAAGATGGATCCTTTGTTGTCAAGTTCCCTTGATCTGTGTGTCCACAATAGGATCATTGGATGTCTATTACATGCATTAAGGGTTGAGTTCTATTGGTGTCAACTGCTCTGCTATCTCTGAGGTGTTTAATAATGGTGGGAAATATGGTCGAAGGAGAGACACGTTGAAGACTGGATGTAGACCAAGGAAGACGAGAATATTGAGCTCAAAAGAATTGTCACCCACATCCTTGGTGATGGTGTATTCCCATAAAGGAGTGGGAGAAACTTCTGATGGGGCCATGTAAGGCGTTCTTTCTGCAAATGCAACCAAAACTTGTTGCCCACCTGAAACTTATGTGGCACCCGATGTTGATCATAGCGTTGCTTGTACTTGGCATTAGACTTCTATAGAATATCCTGAACCTGTTGGCGGATGTGTTGGATCTTCTCAATGAATCAGGTGGATTTGTTAGCCTCTGGTGGAGCAGGGGACAAATCGACCGAGGTGGTCGCCAGGGGTAGTGCAACACCCATGGGGCCCAATGGTTGGAATCCCAACCCCACCTAAAAGGGGCTATGGCCAGTTGATCTATGCAGCGCTTGATTGTAGCTATGTTGGACATAGGGAAGACTCTCATCCCCTGTGCAGGGGTGTTTTTAATTTCACACGTACAAGATATGTACGACCATTCGATTGACGACCTCAGTTTGGCCATCTGTTTGGGAGTGGAAGGCAGTGGATTTGGTGAGCTTGGTATCCAATAGTGACCAGAGGATTGACCATAATGAGCTGAGGAACCGACTATCACGGTCTGAGATAATGGTTTGTGGGAAACCAAAATGTACCCATACTCGTTCAAAGAAGAGCTTGGTAGTGGCTTCTATTGTGATGTTCTTCTTGCAGGCGACTAGAATTGCCATCTTGGAAAAGTGATCAACAACCAAAAAACACAGTCATTTCTCCTCTTGGTGGACGGGAGGCCCGACATGTAGTCCATTGAGATGGATTCCCATGGCCCATTAGGAGTATAAAGAGGGGTGTATAGGCCTTGTTTCTTAGTTGTCAGTTTGGAAATAGCGCAGGCGGTGCAGGACCTGATATACTTGCCAACATCCTATCGAAGTTTCAGCCAGTAGAATTGTTTCTGCATCACTGTCGTTGTCTTTTTGATGCCAAAGCGTCCTTCCACCCAACTGTAGTGAGCTTCCCAAATAATATTCACGCGCTTTCTTGATGGAACGTAGAGATGGCCCAAACGACACAACAACCCATCGTGAAGATGGAAATTAGTGACCATTGAGTTGGCGCCCAACATTTGGTAGGTGGTGGAGAAGTTGGGGTCTGTCTCATAGAAGTGGGGCCATCCGTAGGTCTCGTGGCCCCAAAAGTCTAGCACCATGTTGAGTGCAGTGACTGGAGGTTGGTTGAGACAATCTGCAACTCGGTTGGTATTTCTTGTTTTATACTTGATGTTAAGGTGGAACTTCTATAAGTATGTTGACCACTTCTGATGGGGATTAGTCTGCAATTTTCCTTGGGTTTGCATGAACTGTAATGGCTTGTGATCGGTGTGGATGACTATCTCCTTCCCAAGAATGTAATGTCTCCACTAGCGGAAGGCTTGCACAATGGAGTACATTTCTTTGTCGTAAGTATGGTAATTACATACAACATCTGATAGTATCTCACTATGATATGCCACGGGGTGGCCATGTTGAGTGAGAACGACGCCCACAACATAGTTTGAAGCATCTGTCTCGATCTCAAAAGGATGTTGCAGGTCCGATAATGAAATTACAAGGGATGAGAAAAAACGATTCTTCAATTCATCGAAGGCTTGTTGTTGGGACATGCCCCACACAATTTTTTCCTCACCGCCACCCCTCGTTACTTGGTTGAGGGCCCATACCATATGAGAAAATCCGAGAACAAACCTATGATAGAAATTGGCGAGGCCCAAGAAGCTCCAAAGTTCAGTGAGTGTGGTTGGGGCTATCCAGTCACGGATGACCTGAATCTTAGCTGGATCCACATGCACATCATGCTCATCAATGATGTGGCCTAAGTAATGGACCATGTCCATGCCGAAGGAGCATTTTTCCAAGTTTACATATAGTTTGTGCTGTCACAGGGTGTGCATAACCTATTGAACATGATGAAAGTGTTCCACCTAAGTCTTGTTGTATATGAGGATGTCATCCAGATACACCACTACAAAAGTATTGGTGAAATGTCGTAGGATATCGTCCATCATCCTCATAAAATTTGTTGGAGCATTTTTCAAACCAAAGGGCATGACCAACCATTCAAAAAGAAATTCTTTTGACTTGAAGGCAGTCTTCCATACATATATATGTTCTATTGGGACCTGGTGGTAGCCAGACTTCAGATCAATTTTACTAAAGTATTTGGCCCCCATGATTTGATCAAGGAGGTCGCCAATTTGAGGAATCGGGTACTAATTTCAGACTGTGATTTTATTCAGGGCCCAGTAATCAATGCAGAGTCGCAAGGTCCAGTCTTTCTTCTGCACCAACATGATTGGGATCCCACAAGGCGATGAGCTGGGACAGATGTTTCCCTTGTGGAGCAGTTCTTGGATCTACCTCTTGATCTCCTCATTTTCTAATAGAGAGCGGTGGTAGACTGTCCCATTGGGTAGAGGTGCGCCTGGGGTCAGATCGATGGGATGCTTGACCTGGCAATGCAGAGGTACCCTGGTAGGAGAGGAGAAGATATCTGAGTATTCTTCCATGAGCTTATCCACTTTCTTCTATTGTGTGGAGAGATCGTCTGTGGAGGCCTTGGATGTGGTTGTGATATTTCACTCACTCTGAGAGATAATCACGAAGAAGACAAGTTTCCTGGTCTGAGAGATGACCTTCCTGCATTTCTTGGTAGAGATCAAGGAAATAGCACTAGGAGGGACTAGCTCGGGTATCCCTTACAATTTCCTGTTCAAAGTAATAATAACACTACGAATCCTAGACTCATATACAACATGACATTTCCATAAATAAAGTTGGCCCAAAAGAACATTACAAAATTTGAGAGGAGAAACATCACACAATACCTCATCTTTGAAGGGCTTGATGTCGTACGATAGTCGACATTGTTGGCTGACGCGGAGATCGCTTCCTTGGCGGAGCCATCCAATGGTGTAGGGTTGTGGGTGCGACGTTGTCGGCATGGCTAGCCGCTTGACGACCGTTGTTGAGATGAGGTTCTTCTGGCTACTATTATCAATGATGAAGTGCAACAGGGTGCCTTTTACCCACATATGTGAATGGAAGAGGTTCTCTCCTTCTTTTGGCTCGTCTGCTTCTCCAGGCTGGAGCTTGGTGGTAGCAATGGTGGCACTGCGTTCCACGTCAATTATTTGTCTTCCCCTTTCTAGTTCTAACTCAGAGTCAGAACCCGCATCTGCTTTAGAGGATTTCACTTCGGCCACTAGTGACTTCCTTGAGCGACAGTCAACAGTGTTATGTGAATGGATCTTATGGAAGTCGCACCACTTCCCTGTATCATTTTTTGTCTTTCCAGTGTCCTTTTTTTTCAGCTTGGACTATTTGTCTTGATACTATCCATATTTTTTCTGTCCTTTTTTCTCTGGGCTGGGGCCACCCTTTCCTAGCTTTTGTTGTGAGGGGTTCCCTGGCCCAAATTGTTGCATCTTTTGTTTGAGCTTCTACTCTATTTTGATGACATATCAATAGGTTGTGCCCAAGGACGAGATGTTCAGAAATTTCATTTTGGTCTGGATGTATCTATGCAAAGCACCGCGATACTTGATTACCATATGTCTCTCTGAATATTTGATACCCAACTTGGTGCGCAAGGTATGGAAGATATTTGTGAACTTTAGCACTGCTTGGTCTCTTTCTTGCCGCAGTGTGGTCCATTTGGTATACAAGTCGTCATAACTTCCAATAGGGTAGTGTTGTTCCTTAATAGCATCCCTGAAGGATTTCCAGGTGGCCACGACTGTAAATAATGAGGGTTCCTCTGTTTCCTTTTGCTCACAGAAAGTTTCCCACCAATCTTTGACATGGGGAACGACTTTGAGGAGCGCAAAAGTAATGTTTTCTCTATTTGAAAAGTTATGGACAGAAAAATAGCCTTCTAGTATATTAAACCACTTGTCTATAGAATTTGTGTCTATCTGACCTTCAAATATAGGAATATCGAAGTTTATTTGTACCTTGAAGGGGGCGGCGCCTCCGCTCGAGGAAGATGTGTCGCCTATTGGTAGCTGCCGAAGGATTTGCGCGAAACTATCCATCATCTCGTTCCTCTGTTGCGTAAGGGATTCCTCAAGCAACATTTTGAAAGAATCTCATATCCCATAATATTTCTTTTCTCCTGCCATGAGAGTTCGTTTGGGCATGCGAGAGATTTTTTCGTCAAGAGAAACAAGCTCAAGACCCAATTCTTTGTACCCTGACCTCGTTGAGTACATCCATTAAGATGACAAGGAGCAGACCACTCTGATACAACTGATCCAGATTTTATGAGCAAAACAAAATGAATACAGATTATTAAAATATGCTTAACCCAGAATAACAAAGATACAATAAAACTGGTTTTCTATTCAATAAGGAAATAAGCTGAAATTGTAAAATGCAGCAGAAAACAAGCTTGCTAGAATGGTGGTGGATTATCTCTAAGAAGAGATGTGACAGTTGCACTCATTCGCAAGAAGATGGTTACAATGAGGCTCTAAAGGCCTTTTACAATAAACAGGAATGTCAAAAACCCTAGACATCCAAAAACCTAACCCTAGGAGATGAAGCGCCAAAAGTCATATGGGCCCCGTTTGGGTAAGTTAGTACATCAACTTCCCGGGGTCGTAACTTTTGCATACAATCTTCGTTTTAGGCGCACGATATCCCATTGGAAATGTCTAACTGAGAAAAACAATTTTCGATTGGCCCAGGTAAGTGCTTCTAGCAGCCACCTGGGCCTCAAATCCCAAAAAACGTCGTTTAGGGCCTCAAAACGGCCCCGAAAGTTTGGAACCCAAAAAATTGTCGAAAAACTACCAAGATGAAAAACTATTTTTCGAGCCAGTGGAATAGGTGGGTGGCCACCAATATCCACCTGGATCATAAAATTAGGTCATGATTCTTATTTTGGGTTTCCCTGTTGTTTGCTTGTTTTTTTCCTCTTGCGCATCTTGGTAGTGGCAGAGGAGTATCGCTGACACAACCAGTACAATGTATTTTCAATGCTTGTGTGGAGAATTCATGTCAGTTATGGTCGTGTGGTCTCGTGCATCTACAAAATGAATTGTGATAGTGGATGTAATTTGGATGATATGCCAATGATTTTTCAAAGGTTTCTTTTGTCGAATTTGCAAGAAAAGGTCAGTAACTTAGAGCTTGTGTGTTGTGAAAGAGGCATAGTTGTGCAAACGACAGATATATGGTTATTGAAAAACCTATGTCCAACCTCAAAAGTGGGAAAGTAAAAAGTCTTGTGACTAGAAAATTGTCCAAAGGAAAATATATCGCAGACCTATGATTACCCCAAGGCTAAGAGTAGGATGGAAATTTGCTAAAATGTCTTTTACACATATGTTAGATACCTTTCAAGTAACACTATCCATAATAAAAAACCATTAAACAGTCTACATATAAGAAGAAAATTTGTTTGGCACTGCTTCTAGATGTGTGGAATTTACTCTTAAATCGGAACAAATCAATTTATTATAAATCAGTGACCTATTTTGCAAAATGCTTCACTTGTCACAATAATGGATGCAAAACTATTGGAAATGTGGAGGTATAGAAGTGTAGAAATGTAGGAAGGTGACTCGTGCGAGTTCTCCACACTAGGCTTAAAAACAAATAGTCTTAAGTAGACCAAGTATAGTTGTGCAGGGTGCACAAGGATTCAAAATACAACGAGCGGATGCTTTCTCTATTACTAATCCTTGTGTGGGACTCTATACTTTTGACCCTGGCACTGAGAATTCATGCCACTTATGGTTTGGCATTGGCAAAGTTGGCTACATGGACACTTGTGCAACTGAAAAAGTTATGTCATCAACACTTCTGAATCGGTGTATGTTGCCAAGAGTCGGTGCTTTTTCTATTTAGCACTTGGTCTATATTCATATCTTGTGCGAAGAACTGATATGTTGGCTCTTTTCGCACTAAGGCAGTTCTGCATCTAGCATCATGTTTGATAGTGTGTGCTCTATGCATAATGTAGTTACTTGGTTTCATTCAAATTTAGATTACTATTGGTTTCGTGTTTAAGCAAACCAATTCTCTTTTATCAGTTGTATTGTTGGATCAAATGGTTGAATGAAATATTATTGATGTGCATCATATAAAAACACTTTTTTAGTAGCAAATTTTCCAATTATAAATAGATCACAAAGTTGTGATTGCCCCAAGGCCAAGAGAAAGATGCACATCTGCCAAAATGTCTTTGACAAGTATATCGACTACCTTTCGAATAGAAATATAGATAATTAAAAACCATCAAGTAGCATACAGATAAGTAGCACATTTGCATTGCAATGCTTCTATATGGGTGTCGTTTCCTCCTAAATTGGAGCAAATGAAATTATGATAAATTAGGGACCTATATTGCAAATTATGTCATTTGTCACAATCAACGATGTGGAACTATTGGAAATGTAGAAGCACAAAAGTGTATCAATGCGGAAGGATGACTAGTGCGGGTTCTCCAAACAAGGCTTAAAAATACAAAGTTTTAAGTGCACCAAGTATAGCTATGAACATATGGAAGCACTTGGTGAAACCATGTCTTCTGCACCTTGGCAATGGCATAGGAATATGTTTAGGACAACCAGTACTATGTATTTTCAATGCTTGTTCAGAGAATTCATGTAGGTTATTATTGTGCACTTTAGGAACTGTTATTGCAAAAGGTATGTCCAAGTTAAAAAGTGGCCTACTAAAATGATTTTGACTAGCAAATTATCGAAAGAAAAACATATCACAGAGCTAGGATTACCCCAAATCCAAGAGAAAGATGTCATTCCACTAAAATTTATTTTAGACATATATACTCTACCTTTCGATTAACAATAGGCGTAATCAAAAACCATCGAGAAATTTACAAATAAGCATTACATTCGAGTTCGACCCGGGTGGTTGCACTTCTTAGGATAGTATCAAAGAGGTTTAAGGCAATGTTGGTTTGGTCTGAGAGGCTGGATTCTACATGAGGTTTCCTTGCAACAGGGGCAGTCATTTAAGGGACAAAAATTTAAGTGGTTGTTGCTTTTAAGTTGTTGATTCAATTTTAGATTATATGAGAAAAAGTCCTGTGAAGCTAATTAAATGGTTTAACAAAATCGAAGGTCGTTTTCCGTAACTGAGTTAAAATTTGAAACCAAGTATGAAATGAAAGAAAACATAGAGATGTCACACAATGTGAGGCATCAATTCTAGAAGAATCTCACGTTGTAACAGAAGAAGAGAAAGAAAAGAAACACTTTAGTGGAGCATAAAATATAGAGATCTAAGTAATCCACAGGTCTTGTACCTGCTAGTAGCCGATACAGAGGAAAAGCTGTAAATAATTAGATAACTAAAACATGATTGCCACAATAGAAGTTGTACTAAATTTTAGTTAAAGCATTCATCCAAGATGTATATAAAAATGACATGAAGTATGAAATAACAGAGGAAAACACATAACTCGATCTTGACGGAATATGGAGTCTTCAATTCACTTTGTATTAATCCTGGCAAAGGAAAATTTTCTCTATTACAATCTGCCAAAAGAAAAATCTTCTTGCTTACATAATCAAAGATGTATTTATACCAACATGTGGCATTACAATTCAATTATTCAAAGAACGGGAGTTACGAGTTAAGCATGTGGAATTCTTCATTCGTTGTCCCTATCTTTTTCTGCAGGCCTTTCACCTCTCCCTGTCGCCTGGCATCCAAAACTTTGAAAATATGTGTAATTACATTATTTTCTACCTGAAGCTTTACCTTGCCCATGCTCGATACATTTAAAACGTCTCTCTACCAGTTGGGTGATAGACTTGGAGGGATCGACTTGGTTTTTTTCCTCAAATAAGTAACGCTTCTTGTCCAGTTGTGGGATCCTCCCTCCCACCTGTCGATCTTCTATCATGATGGATAGTAATAGTAAATTCGGCTTAATTAGCCATTTGTCAATCTGAGAAATGTCGACTTGACTTACTTGAGAGAGCTCGGCTTGATCCCTTTCCATACTTTCTTTGATATCTACTAGATGCTTGGCTATGTTGATTTTCCCTAACATTCCAACGCTAGCTTATCTATCAAGCTCTAACAATTTTTTGTTTATTGAACCAAAAATTTCTTCACAAGAATCCCTCACCTCTTTGGCCCTTTTCCTGTTTTCGGATATATCATGTTCCCAGGTCATCAACAGGATATTCCCCTTGGTCTATTCTTTAATGGACAATCTGGAAGCAATGGCTATCTCTTCCTTTGCTGCGGATGTGACGGCTTCTTGGAATGTACTTCGGGCTACCCGAGCTTTCCTTTCTCTTAAGGTGACTTGGTACAGGGCTTGGTCTACTAGTTGAACATGATCCTGGATGATTTCTATTTTGGAAAGCAAACTCTGTTGAGCCGTTTCAATTATCCTTTGAATCTCTGCGGCATGGGTTTGGAATATCGTCATGTCTATGACCTGGCTTTCGACGAGATCCAACTCAGTCTGTAGCTGGTTTATCAATTCCTCCTGTCACTCAGCCTGTGTTTCTCTCTCTTCAACTGACTGCTGCATTTGCTCAAGATTAGTCTTGAGTTGCTCAATTTCCTGTCGGTCGACCTCTCTGGCTTGCTCGAGCTCTTTATATGCCTCGTTTCAGGCATTCGTCTCTGATTTTGATAGACGAATTTGCAACTCGTTGATCAACCGATCCTTGTGTTTCAATCGGCTCCTTAGGGTCCCAACTGAATATTGGTTTGCGGTGGCATAGGCCCCCAACATTCCCGCTATCTTGTCAGCAAACTCTTCTTCTTCTAAACCTTTGTCGTCTATATATATTTTGAATTTTTTGGCCGTTGCGCCTACCTAGTGATGTGTTTCCCATTTCACTATGGCCCTCCTTTTCTTGCTAAAGAAAAACTCGCTAGGGGGGAACTCTTCAGCGGTGATAGGCGTCAGGTCTTTTATAGATATAGATATAGCATCAAGGTCCCCTCTGGAAAACTATAGGGGTGTGAAAGACAGGATGGAACTACCAATTTCTGAGGGTATATTCTTTGCACCAACATCGGTACCTGATTTATTCGGTGTGAGAAATAGTGTGTCTCCTACCTGCTTTGCGTGCATTTCGATTCTAACCTCAGTCTGTTTGTCTAGATTATCTTCCCTCGGGGATCTTTCTTCATGTATTAGGCCTTCAAATTCTTGTTTGAGGGCCTTAGTTTTCTCTGTGTTCCCTTGAGCTTCATGTTCATCCAGGCTTGTTCCGGTCGGGCTCTTGGCCTCTGCTTGTTGAGACCCCGAGGGTTTTGAGACTATGCCTTGCAAAACTTCATGGAGACCACTCCTTCGGTGCTCTTGGAACTTATAAAAATCGAACATGTCTCCAGATTGGAGGGCTCGAACCCAATTTAGAACTTCTGAGTAAGTTTTTACCCCTCAGAAAACTTTGTCATGGGGGGAGATTTCATGCTCGTATCTTTTCAGGCCGCAACTTGCCAAGTGATTTCCCACAATCTTATGCGGGTCATGCTTCTTAAACTCGAGGCCCACTAATCTCATCTTGCTCAAGGTTGCAACCTCTGCTTTAGCATAGCCAAAATCTAATAAAGAATAGGTGCCAATGTGTATGGGAAAAGGTGGCCATACCTTCTTCTGAACTCCCTTGAGTTCCTTGCTTATCCTGCCGAGCACTGTTTGCTTAGAAATATTGTGACACACCATCTTATCTGGTAAAAATAGAGGTAGGGCATATGGTGGAACAGAGAAACCAAAAACCCTAATATATGAAAATTCCCTTTCAATATACCAGTCTTCTACGCAGCTTAAATCTTCCACGGCTTTATCCGAAATATGGGGGGGTGGTTGGCCGAACATAGAAATATGCATGGGCACTACTACCCAATTGAAAATCTCGTATACGAAATCCTTGGCTTTATCCTCCCAGAGCTTCGAATGGTATTCATGAATAGGTCATTTGTTGGTTGGAGTCCAACTCCAGCTCATTAATGGGAAAGGTGTCAATAAGCACACAGCATCCATTATGTAAGCCGACATAAAAAATGAGGATGTTCTCCCACTTGCCTTTTTCTCTCTATATTCTATGATCCAACTGGCCAGACTATCAGACAAAATCTTGGCACAATCGAATGTGAAACCCTCATCCACTGTGTGAATCAACGACACCCATGGGAGGAAGAAGTGAGCGGTATCCTCCTTCCCGTACAACCTACATACCATCATTGCTACATACATGAATTGTGGCTCCAACGCTAAGATCGAATAGATTCCATTGGAGTCGGCCCTGAATTTCGCAGGGTGCGAATACCAATCTTTAATAAGGTCAAATAGGCTTTTCCCATACTACTCACATTCTTTCTTTTTGAAGACTTCTAAGAATTCGGTGTTGTGCGTGAATCTCAACGTGGGAGACAATTTGTACATTTCTCGTATATGTTCTGGCCTAAAAGTCCCAACTGCCACCTTTTGCTCATTGAAAAATGTCCTGGTTGGGATATCTACATGGTCCAGCACCCATTTTATCATATCACAATATGGGAGGAGGCATGGCCTTGCTGCGATCTCGTGTATCTTAGACTGAGTGACAACTTCATATTTTATGGATATGTCCTCTTTCTCATTACCACTGGAATCGTCCGAACAATTGATCAGCTTGCGTTGCAAGATGTCGGAGACTTGTGTCCATGTTTTGAGAGTACTAATGTTGTTGGGTGAAGTATTGGAGATAATATATGAACCTTGACCCGAAATCTCACCAGTAGTCTTGGGAGTTTTCCTCGGAGCCATAATATAGAACTCTGTAATTCGGCTTCGTGTCACAGAGAAAGAAAATACTAACAAGGTTTACTTCGAAAAAATGACTCTGTGGAAAACTAGAAAGAATTTCAAATGAATGACAATAATCCTTTTGTTTTCTGCACTTAAATTCTATGTGAGTTCTCGCTGACAGAACATTCAAATCATTAAAGGAAAGATTTTACGATAAAATCATATGTTAGTATCAATCACTTCACAAGACCTTCTTATAAATATCATAAGTATTTTGATGGCGTGACTCGGGAAGAACACAGAGACGTTTAAATCTTTGTCAGTAGGTTGTATCAGCGTAAAAGTTGATTAAGGTGTTAGTCAATCCATCTTAGTCCATTTATTAAGTGCTTTTAGTTCTTAATTGCTTTTTTTGCATTCGCAACTTCGGAATATTTCTACCCTCAATTTTGGACCATGAACCCCGGAGATCGTGAAACTGCAATTTGGTGGATTAACATTAATTACCTTTGGTTTTTAATTTATCAAGATTAAAAAAAGGGATCTCGTGACCTCAGGTATCAGGGTTACAAGTATCATATCCCCAGAATTTATGGCATAAGTAAAGTCTGAATCGTGAACTTGTGATGTGACTAGCTTAAGTGATAATCCTCTATTTAAAAATTTTAATTAATTGTGATTTGGGAAAAAAATTCTAAACTTCGCGAATTTGGGAGTTGGGATTACGAGGGGCGAGAATTCGATAACACTTTGTCACAGGGAAACCCGAATCGCGAAATTGGGATGAGCCTTATTAAAATTTAAACACTTTTAGCTTGCACTTAAGCACGTTTAAAACGAGTTCTTGTGGTTTCGAAACTCAGGGCTTTAAGTAGGCTAGGAAAATAGCTCTTTATACATCGCGAACTGACGATTTCCGAGAAACCAAAACAAGTCTCTTAAATAAAGATCATTTTTAAGAGGCGGCTCCATAGCTAAACTTTGGTCTTGAAATATTTTAGAAAAATGGGGTTCTTTCAACATAGGCTCCATCTAGGGATCTCGTCTCCCTGCGGGACGAGAAGAACAATAGACAATGTGCCTTTATTGGGTGAATGGAATCATTTGTTTTCTTCTGCGAGCCTTGTTTAGAAAGAGGATATAGAAGAAAAAGGAGGGTTTCATCCTTAACTCTGAAAGCTTCCGGGACTTCATCCCTTCCCTATCTCAAATTTGGTCCACTTGGTAGCTTCCCCTTCCCTAATACTAAACTTGTGTCTGCTTAGGATGACCAAAGAATCTTAAAGATTTAAACAGGTTTTGTTGATTTTACTTACATCAGTGTGAAGTAGTTTTGACATTTTTAAACAGGGATTCATGTACAAACATGGGATGTAGATCTGGATTCAAGTGAAAATTGGTCACAGATAACGATATGGTTCATGTATAACAGCCTCACAGATATCTTGGACATTGCTTCACTACCAGCGAGCATGTTCAGTACCCCGGTGAAGTTATCTGGTTCCCTTTTATTGAATTTCCTTTCATCACTTCAAGCTGTAACTTTTCTTTTAAATGCTGAAATGAGGGAAATCATTTCATGAATTTCCTTTCATCATCTCTTTGGGACTGTATGGGGGCAATCGAATTTTTCAAATTTCCTTTCACCATCTGTCTTATATTTTTCTTTTGACATGAAGTGGGGGCAATCAATTAGTATAAAGTATACCAGGGGTGATATCTATGTATAATTTTATATAGAGGTATGTTAACTCATTTTGATTAATCTGGACCAGTTTCCCCTTTGACCTTCAAAACATCTTAGTCCGTAGGAAACTTATGGGGGACTTTATTTCTAGGAGCCTTCTTTTGATGAAAAACTGATCGTTAAAACTTGTTGAAATAACTAAGAGAACTAGGATTAGCCCATGCATATCTTAGTTCAGTAGGAGCCAAAGAGCTATCTGGGCAGCCTTCAAAACAATCTTTTTCTAGCTTCTAGTGGTAAGGTGTAACTCCTTCTTATTTTTTGGATGCTATAGGGAAACATCTGGTCCTAGGGGAGAAATAAATGCAGAAAGGGGGGAAACTGACGAGGAAAGCTCGGATTTTATAAGCACAAGCCTTATACTTAGTTTCGACCTTGGGAACTTTTTCTTTGAGGCTACTTTACTTCTGCAGTTTGTTTCAAATTTCTTCATATTATTTGGGAGGAACTCCTTGGAAACCATAGTGACAAAGTTCTTTGGTGGGCATACCCGGCGAAAAACCACATTTGATGAAATGTTGTTGCACCTAGGTGATGATCATTCAAAAAATCTAGACAGTTCGAGTGATCATACCTTTGCCTTACCATTTCAATTTCATCTTAATAAACTTTCTTTTATCACTTGTTTCGGGTAGATTGATTTCTCGATGCATTCCCATTCATTTTCTTCTTTTTTCTATTGGGGTTGTAGCCATAATCCTAAAAGAAAACAACAGTGGGAGTATCAGGGTCTTAAGGTTTATAGATTTCGAGGCATTGATTATTGTATATCCTTATTCCTAAGAGATCATTGACCTGTTTTATTTGCGATGAAGGTAAACTCAACCAAAGCTATAAAAAGAAAACAAAACACAAACCGGTATATACAATGGAAACTAGAGAACAATTTATTGCATATAATGCTTCAGATAACGCCCGTTAACAGGGGCATTGAAAATTTTACCGTCCAAATTTTCCAGTAGGAATGAATTCTTCCCTTCAGATGTTGAGACTTTGAATGGTCCATACCAGGTATGGTCAAATTTACCATGTTTTGCAAAGTCTTCTCTCCTAGCATCCCATTTCAAAACCAAATCGCCATGGAGGAATTCCCTATCTTTGGCCTTATGATCGAACAGTTCTTTCATGTTGTCATGGTATTTCAGCAACCTTTCATCCACCTCGGTCCTATGTTGTTGGACCTCGATCAACTGATTTATTCTCCTTGTGACATGGTTTGGTTCTTATTTCTCATCTTGCCAGAGCTTCATCACAGGGAGCGCTAGATTTATAGGTAATACCACATCAGTCTCGTATACCATTTGGAAAGGAGAAGTACTAATGGATTTCTTCGCACCTATCTGATTTGCCCACAAAGTGTACTTCAAATGCACATGCCAAGATTTTTTATTTTCGCTTAGCACCTTCTTAATTATGGTAATTAAACTTTTATTTGATGATTCAACTAACCCATTTCCTTGAGGGTAATATGTTGTGGAGTGGCCCAATATGATGTTATATTTTTGGAAAAAGATGACCATTGCCATAGACTTGAATGCCTGGGAATTATCCGTGACTATCTTTCGGGGACAGTCGAATCTAGACAATATGTTCTCTTCCAAGAAATCTATTACCACTGAATCGATCGCCTTTCTAGTCGGAATAGCCTCCACCCATTTGGTGAAGTAATATGTAGCAGTGAGGATCCATTTGTGTTGAGCGCTGGAATGCGGGTTGATTTCACCTATAAAATCTAACCCGCATTGTTGAAAACGGGCTTCGATTTTGACAGGAACCAGAGGTAGCATTGGGAGCTTATGTTTGGCCGTGAACAACTAGCAAGGGTTACAGGTTCTGACTTTGGCATTGGCATCTGAGAATAGTTTAGGCCAATAATATCCTTCCCTCGGGATTTTATAAGTTGTTTCCCTCCAGGCGCGATTCCCTCCACATACTCCTTCATGAAATTAATTTATGACCCCCTCTATTTCTGATTCTAATAAACAAACCAGTAGGAATCCTAATGGATCCTTCCAGTACAATTGTCTTTCGGATATATAGTACTTCACCACATGCAGCTTCAGTGTCCTGGATTTAGCTAGAGACAAATCACTAGGGAATTTCAGGGTCAGTAGGTAGGACACTATGTCTTTATACCAATCCGATAAGGCAAACTTCTCTTCGATTATGGTTGTAGATATTTGGTCATCGATCTCATTTACGTCCCCACATCCTTCATATCCCTGTAGGTTATTCATTGTGAGTGCTCTAAAATTTGATTCAGCTAAGAGATTAGCCAAACTCTGTCCTTTTACTAGTTTCATTGGTTTCACCTCTAGATCGAATTCTTGAATTTTAGCAAGCCACCGACCCCTCTTCCCATCGTTGTCGGGATGAACCAATATACCTTTTACAGAACTGGTGGGCACATATGCAATTACCTTGGAGTGTAGCACATAGGTTCTAAAAGCCTTCAGCACCTTCACCATAGCATATGTTTGCTTTTCCATTATATCATATCTCAATTTAGCATCTCTAAGACTTTTACTGAAAAAATCTATCGGTTGCTCGAAACCTTCTTCATTCTTTTGGAGGAGTACTATCGCCACTGTGTGTTTGGAGGCAAACAAGAAAATCAGGAAATCTTTTAGATAATCAGGGCTTGCCAGTACGGGCACTTCGTTGATAACTTTCTTGATGCGTGCAAACAACGCTTTAACTTCTGCCGCCCATTTCACTTTGTTGTTCTTCTTTAGTATATATGTGATCAATTTCACAATTTCAACAAATTTTGGGATAAATCTTCTCAAAAAAATTATTTTTCCTAAAAATGACTGAATTTATTTTACATTTCTAGGAATATTTGTGGTGTTTATAGCTTCTACCCTTTTAGGGTCGATTTTAATTCTGTCTCGAGACATAATGTGGCCCAAGAGTTTACCTTCTTGCATCGCAAAGTGAGACTTCTTGGGGTTTAAGGACAAACCAATTTTTTGGCATTTTTCGAACGTTTGCTTCAGATGTATCAGATGGTCTTCATCGAATTTAGAAAAAACAATTAGATTGTCAAGGTAGATAACCAAAAATTTATCTCTCTCACCGACGAAAGCGATATCCATAGCGCACTGGAATGTAGCACCTGCATTCATCAGACCAAATGACATTTTTTCATACATAAATGTGCCCCAAGGGGTGGTGAAAGATGTTTTTTCTTTATCATGCTCGTTGATAGCAATTTGATTGTAACCAAAAAACCCATCGATCATCGACATCCTATTTTCCCCAACTACTTTTTCCAAAACGTGATCCATTTTGGGTAGAGGATAATTTTCTTTGAGAGAGGACTTATTTAGATTTATAAAGTCTACACACAGTCTGATCTCCCCACTCTTCTTCCTAACCGGGACTAGATTCGCCACCCAGTCAGAGTACCTGAGAGGTACAATTATTTTTGCATCTAAAATCTTTTTCACTTCTTTTTCGACCATATGCAATAAAATGGGGTTGATTTGTCTAAGATTTTGTTGAAGGGTTTAACACCAAGTTTCAAAGGTATCTTGTGCTCGATCATAGAGGTGTCATAGGTTCTGAGCTCATCATAAGACCATGCAAAAACATCCTTATACCGTCCGAGTAAGTCTGTATACTTGATTTTTATCTCAAAAGGAAGGTACTTTGATAGTTTCACTATCCTAGGTTCTTTAGCGGTGCCCACGTCATAGTCTTCGACCTCCTCCGGTTGGGGCTGTAATGTAGACCTCAGAGGCATGTCATTTTGATCAAACAACCTTTCCAAAGGTATCAGTCCATTAGGGATCTGATTACTTTTTAACACTAGCATGCAATGATTTGCGATTTTTTCTTGGAACTCTTGAAGATCCTCCCCTTCCTGCATAATCCAGGTATGGTCATTTTGGTTTTCCTGGTCAATGTGAGTTTCGGCGAAATCATCCACCATTTCCAGGAACTTTCTAATATGTTTGTCGTCTTCAAATACTTGCCAGTGTTGTATGTTGTTTGGTATGGATGGTCTGTGCCTCACCTCTATGTGGTATTTTAATTTGAAAGTGGTAGGGGGTGCGAAGGTCGAAGCTTCTTTGGCCAGTGAATTGGCTTGTTGGTTTTCCGTACGTGGGATTAAATGAACCTTTATTGATGAAAAGAAATTTTCCATTAGATCCCAGGTGCAATTTCTATAGGACATTAGTCTCAGGTGCTTGGCCTGGTACTGTCGATTTACCTACTTCACAATCAATTCTGCATCTCCATAGACTTCTAGGTTCTTTATGTTTAGCTTCTTGGCAACTTCTAGTCCCAAGACTAGAGCTTCATATTCGCATACATTGTTTGTGTAGTCTATGTCCTACTATAGCCTGTAAGAGAAGGAGACAACAAATTCATTTTCAGGTGCTATGAAAAGCACTCCTGCACCTGCTCCTCCACACGATGAAGTGCCATCAAAATTTTTTTTCCAAGTTCCAGTGCTATACACATTTTTATCTGTCTTTTCAGTTTTGATTTCATCTATATAACTTTCTTCTATACAATTATTTTCACTATCGTCAAAAGACAAAATACAATTTCCCAGGTCTTGATTGATGACATAAATAGGGTAATTGTTAGGATTATGAGGATCGCTTACCATATATGCCAACCGTGTTTCCCTGTATAACCAGGTGAACTGCCTGCCAAAAACAGGGATCATGGCATAGGTCATATCCAGTTGAATGGATCCCCCGAGCTTGGCTCCCCAAGATCTAGATAATAGAAAACCATACTTCGGGGGTATATCAGCGTAACTACATCCATTAGGACATTTTTCACTGGAATCTAGGTGAGAGTGACTACTAAATCTTTGATCATGCCCATGCACCTAACTCTCCTTGAATCGAACGAGTAAAGATCTCCATAGGTCTGGTGATTTTGAGGCCTAGTTTATCCATAATATATTTGGGAATTACATTATGAGAGGCTCCAGAGTCCAGCATGCAATTATGCAGCAGACGATCATGCACATTCAGGGTAATATAGAAGGGGGCGACGGTATCTCTGGCACCTTCAAAATTGGCACCTTCAAAATGTGGACCAAAAGTGATATTAGGTTTATTATCTTCCAGATTTATCACATCAGATTGACTCTCTAAATCTGAAAAATTTATCATTTTGGTTATTTTCTTTCGGTACACAAGGTTCTTCACCAACTTGACCAAAGGTATTGGTATCTTGATATTATTTATCTCGTTCTCTAGGCAGAAACTTCCCTCAACTCTATCTGTTTCCTTGGCTGAAACTTCAGACTCTTTCTTTTCCAATTTATTTGTTTGCACTGTTTTATTTTCGGCGGTTCTAGTTTCCGATGTCTGCGTTTCAGTTGTATTAGTTCTTCTCATTTGGGTTTCATCCTCCTTTATGTTGGTATTATGTGAGTCTACACCTTTGTTATTTCGCATCTCAGTCTCTTTCTGGGCGGGCTCGTATCTTTCGCCTCCAGGAAAAATTTTCTTGGGTTGAGTAGTCGTCACAGGTTTATTTTTTGGCCTCAGATTGTACTTATGTTGGAGCTCAACCATTATAGTATTGGCCATCCCTTGATAAGTAGAATCATCAACATTGTTTATGTTATCATCTTCAGTCAATGACCGTTCTATGTTTAGAGACTTCTCATAATCTTCATTAGTTAAATGAGGTTGCATACAGTCATCGCCCAAATTGTTTACGTCTTCTTCTAAATCCTCAAACTCTTTCATATCATTTCCTCCAATAAAACTTTCATTTCTTAGAGGGATTTGAATTTTTTGATCTTCATTTTTAATTTGTCTTTGTTGAATCTGAGGATTGAGGTTTCTCCTGAATTATCTCTTAATGAATTGATTAGCTTTGGATTGGTCTAGCTCCATTCTTGAGATTTTGTTTGATAGCTCTTTTATTATCCTATCCATATCATCCATTTTTTCCTATGAGGACCTTCCAGATCCAGAGGGACCCACTTGTTCTCTAAAACGTTTGGTCTCCCTGTTTCCCGTTTTGATTTTCGTTTTTAATTCACCCGAAGCCATCATGTTTGACTCAATTTCCACAACGTCATCTTGCATTCGGGTTAAGTCGGCCCCTCTCCTTTCTTTTAACAGTAGAGAGAAATCAGGTTCGAAGTCTCCTGCGAAAGTTACTTTGGCTACGGGTTGGGACGGTTTAACTTCAACTGGGATCTTATTGTACAACTTGTTAAATCTCTAGATAAATTCCATAACAATTTTTGATCCCTTTTTCTTTAAAGATCTGAACTTGGTCAAATAGTATAAATGATCCTTTATTTCACCCCATTGTCTGAGAAATAGGTCTTCTAGTGCATCGTATGATAATATTGAACCTGGGGGCAGGCTCCGAAACCAATTTCTTACCTGTCCTTCAAAGGTTTGGACAAACAAATGGGAATACATGTCCTCATATTCGAGACCTAGAATATCAGGGAATTGATCGAAGAAGTTGATATGCTCGACTGTGGTTAGATATCCTTCTCCTGTGAACTTGGGCAAGTTTTTCATATAGTTTTTTGGTAAATCATGGAGGGGTACTGGAAGGACCAAGGGGGCGTATCTAGCAGCTACCTTGGCAAAAACCCTCAGGAGCGGTTGTTGGCCTTGACCTCCTACTCCCCCTTCTCCTCCTCCGACGCCAACCATGGATAACCTAGGAGAGGAAATTGGTGCGTTATAAAGAGGGTTCGCGAAGATGTATAGTGACTCTCTAGCTTCCCCAGGGTGGAGGGGGGAAAATTCGGGGAACTTTTTATCAGGGGAGGTGAAAGTTGGGAAAGGGAGAAAGGGTATATGGGGACTCGGTTCCTTTGATTTGTAGGATACGTAAATGGGAGAACCCACCGGTGTTGAATCCAAGTTTGTGGTACCTTCTTCAAGGCCTTGAGTGACAAAGAATTTTATATTGAGAGTCGATGGGATATTAATAGGGATGAGCTTTACGGCAGACATCTCACCCCTACTAATGTAAGAGGTAGTCGGAGAGGTTTCGGTCTTAATCTCGGGTAGGATTAACTCAGGGTTTAGGGTCTTCTCTTCAACAGTATTGTCTGATGTTTTTTCGAGAGAAATTTCTCGCAAGGATGAAGGTTCAAGAGGAATATTAGCTTTGGACCGAGTAGACTTGGGTCGGTAAACAATAGTGGTTTGTTTGAAAACACCCGTTGGTTTTAGTATTTTTTCAGGATCATAAACTGGTGTTATCACTGAAATTTCGTCCGCACATGGCGACAAGAAATCAGCATCGTCAAACAGTAATGAAGTCATTCATGGCCCTGAATTAATCTCACAGCATTCCAAAAAGGTCAAAAACTATACAAAGTAGTGCAAAATTGAAGGGCACTTTACAGAAGATGGGTGCACGCGCATATGCGCGGAACAGAAATGTAGAATGCGCGCATACGCGCATGATGCGCGGTTGTTAGTGCAAAAAGCCGCGCACCTGCTAAACGGTGCATTTATGAATGTGGTCGCCCTCCCAACCACTTATGGTTCAACTCCCAAGATGATTTGACTTCCAAATCTGGGCTGGATCCGCATGGTGGGCTGGTCAAAGACCTAATAATGCCCTAAATGGCCTCTTTTCACACTACAAAGGAGTTACACAATAACCCAATGCAATGCTATAAAAATCCATGAATGCACCTCATTTTCTCAAGGAATTTCAAGTAATGTTATGCTGCCTAGATTGTTTTAAGGACTCCATCCTTGACAAGAATACATTGGCACCATTTCATTGAGCAATCCACCTCTCCATTGAGTGGATTTGCAAGGAGTTCTTTCACCACCATTTTCATTTTTCTTGTTGTAAGGAGAGCAAGCTTGTGAGGGTCCAAGAGCCTTCCCTTGGAGGAAGAAGGGACTCATAGTCCCCTTTCTTCTTGGTGCTTTGATTTCATCAATAGATCAGCCTAAAAACATTGGTGACATGGGTCGTTTTGTGTTTATTATCTCTATGTCCCTATGCTTATGATTTTTGTGTTTATTAGTTCAATTCTTGCTTATAGTTTTGTTTTTCTTTCTCTAACTCTTTCCTCTACAGCTGTCATGCTCAACAAGACCCAACTGGGCATGTAAGCACCTCTTATTTGCTCACCAAGGTGACGAAAAGGGTGCAACAGATTGGCGAATCCGTTGGGGAAAGGTATCAAATTACTACCTCATTTGGGTTTATTTTTCTCTTCTTTTAGTTTGTTTAACTTGCAGGTGCACTAACCGGCCTAGGTCGACCTGCCAACCATCCAATTAAAAGGAGAATTGAGAGAAATCTATCTGGATTTTCTTTCTCGGCCATTTGTTATAGGTGCGCGGGTATTTTACCCCACAGACGCGCATCGTGCGCACATGCGCTTAAGTGACAACCTTTCTCTGCACGCATGCGCTTTCTGACTCATCTCTGTTCACGCGCCTGTGCTCTATGCGCCTCTGTCTTCACTAGGGGCCGCGCATTTGAACAAAATTTCACATTGTAAGTTGTTGGGATGTGGGGAAGGCCATTTTCCTTCTTAAAAATGATGTTAAGCATGCTCTAAACACTGCACGACACTTAGTCCCCTCATCATATAAAGGGGTTAGTCAAGCACACATAGGCACTTAGGAGGATAAAAATCAATCTCCCTTATTTTCTTTTTTCCACATGGATGGCTTGTTTTGACTTACAATCTAAAGTGAACATCAATTTTAATGACATCTAAACTTACATTGGGACTAGAGGTTGAATTACAATTTCTTAGTATGCTCTTCTCTCGCGCATTCAAGCAACCTTGAGAATCAAAAAAAGATTGTGAACTGATTTCATCTCCCTTAACAAAGTTTAAAACCTTTAGGAGAGGACAACGACCCTTCTTGGGATCCCTCTTAGTTTTCTTTTTCAAACATATCTTAATATTGTAATGGGCCCACATGCTACAAAGATAGGATAGTGTTTGAAATTGTTGCTTTCTTAGATCAAAACACTAGGAGAGTTTAAAGGTTTGTAACGGGCCCATACATGCCCACATGCTCAATCTAGGATAGTTTCAAGATTTTTCTAGATTACATCACAATAGGGAGTTAAAGGATAGTAACGGACCCACATGTCCACATGCTAGCTTCCTAGGGATTTTGAATTACGCAAGGTTGTACCAAAGACATCTAGCTAATTAGGTAATCACACTCTTGTAAGGACCAAGCGAAGTCCACATGCAGCAAGGTGACATCTAATTAACTAAAAATTGGCACACTTTCACTCACACACAAAAGTCACTTATCACCTACATAGCTTCTTCTTGAAACGTGGAGGTCTAAGTAAGTTTCCTCCAAAAAGGGATTCTGAAAATACCACATCTTTTCTGGATTAAACTATCCACTCCCATTTTTAATCAACGAGGTTGGTTTGCACCCCCAACCTCCCAAAACAACTGCATCTAAAAATTTTCTAAAAACTCATTAAGTTTTCCTCCACAGGAGGTGCCAAAATAAATTTTTTAGTCTAGGTAGGATTTCGGGGATAGGCATCCAAATAACTCCCCGTTATCTGGTTCTCACATTGTCAAAACATAGAGGTTGTCAAATAGGGAACTTAAAATCCTCCAAGTCAAGTGTTCCAATCACCATAAGGCAGGGAGATACCCATGAAGGGTTGAAGGCCGTGGTCCGATTGTTCTGTGCATCCCCCCTTGAGGCACCCACCTCTTGGATGGGATCCATCCCGTGACCCATTTCTTAGGCCAAAAATCTAAATGCCACACTTTGACCGAGGTACCTAGTGACCAACTTTAGGACATCTACCCAGGTGGCAATTGTGGGCTGCAATTGCACCTTGATTGGATTTTGTGTGGCTATTTGGAAATATCGCCAACTCTTTCGGGATATGCCCCCTTTACCCCTCATTATAACCAATTATTTCATCCTTCACTAGTTTCTCTTCCGGTGACTTCAGACTCCATTGTTGAGTACTATTGGAAGGTCCAGTGCTATTTGAGAGGAAGGACGTTACATCTCCTAGGACACGAGCATTTTCTTTCTTTTGATTCCCCCACGTGGACAAAACCCACTTACCCACATATATGCTTCTTTTTCATGTTATGTATGATGCACATCTGATTACAGTTTGATTTGGATATATATATATATTGTGTAAACATTCAACGCAAAGACTCTGGTTTCTATATTTCTCTCACCACTTTTTTCACACATTCACACAACTAGTCTGACATCATAGGGGAACCACAGAACCCCCATCATTCACGACACTTGCTCAACCTCCCTCCTATATTAGGGGGAGTGTCTGGTCGTACCCACTCATCGGTACCTCCTTCACACACTCCTGTGAGTGCTACTATCTTAGGATCAGCTCTGCTTGGTTCTACCTTACTTGGGTCTACTTCCCAAGGTCATCCGTTCACTCGCTCTCCTTTACACGGAAGCGGGGGACCCACTTCCTCTCAAGGAGGGAGTACCAACCCACCTAGTCCCCATAAAGGGTCAGTTTCACAACACACCATGGCCGGAGCTAACCCTCCACCCCCCCACTATAGATGCCATATTTGGCCTCTCTCAACATACCGGATCTCACCAAACTCACCAATGATCCTATACTGCATGACGCCACATGGCCTGCAATGCCAACAAAACTTCCTTCAGACATACCAAAGTTTGAAGGAAAGGCAGGGGATGACCCCGCCAACCATGTCATGACCTTTCATCTATGGTGCTCTTCTAATAGCATTATGGATGATTCCATCAGACTGCGATTATTTCAACGCACACTCACTGGCCCATCAGCCAAATGGTATGTCGAAGAAAAATCAGGGTCCCATGCGACCTTTGAGTCATTGGCCAAAGAATTCTTGACCTTCTTCCAATTACCCATCCGCCACGACAATGGTCTAGAACTACTGTATAACTTCAAACAAACCTCAGCCACAAACATCGTCGACCACATTCATAAGTGGCGTAGGCGACATAGTTTGTGCAAAGCGGAAACCACCAAGCAACAATGTCTTGACTGGTTTCTTAGATCACTTGTCTCTCTCCTTGGAAAGGATGTAGCTTCCACCTTCCCTCAATCCAAAGAGGAAGCCATCAATAAGGCCCAACAACATGACCTCATCTATGCACAGTCAGGGTACTTATACACGGTACTTCCTGATCTTCCAAAACCTGTGCCATTTGGCCAAGACAAACCTGGGATGTCTCACTCAACAGACGGACTAATCGGTGCCACCACACACCATGGTCCACAACCCCAACCACCACCGATGTATGGAACACCTCAATACCCATCGGCATATGGGGGCACTTCTTATTACCCCCACCCCCTTATCAACAACCATACCCTGTTGCTATACCTCCACCCATCAGTGGACCACCACTGACACCTCCCATACATCCACCTATTCCCACAAGAAGTGGTACTCCCTCAACATCAACTTATAGTACTAGTGAAATCACTACGCCTTCCTATGTACCTTATGGATTGGTACCACCACAAAATTCATACTTCCCGTTTCCTGGTCCTCCACAACCCATGGCTCCCCCACATCCACATGCAGGGGTAAATTTCGATCAACCTTTTGCTGCTCAACAATACCAAAATTTTGAACAGATGAACACAACCAATCCAACTCATCCATCGAACAATGCCAAGAAGAAAGGACGGAACAGGAATAACAACAACCTAGGTCAAGGCAGGAATCAACCCCCACAACACCAACCAACTGGGGGCAACCAGAACCAAGGGAACCCAAACCCCCAAGGGGGCAATAATAACAAACGCCAAGGACGAAATAATGTTAAAACCATCTTCCCTTGTGCCCTTTGTGGTGAGTTCAGCCATTACACTCATCATTTCCCCCAGATCGCTGATTTCAAATGGTTGAAAGACTCGGGTGCTCTTCCCCATTCTCCTGCACAACCTGCCCCTCAACAGGCACCACAACAATATGTGCAATAACCCCCTCCCGTCGTGCTACAAAATCATATTCCACATCAAGATGTGATAAACACCTAACAAGATACACAGCACCCCCCACCTCAGGTGGTCCAATACCACAACCCCAACAATCCAGCATAGCGAACAATTCTCCTCACCAGTGAGGAAGAAATCCTTCTGCAAACCTGTAACCGTCAATATCATGCACCCCCTGAGTCTCCTCCATCATGAATCCTACATCGGCGGGACTCCCGTTGGTGATCCCTCGCCCTTCCACTGAACCACCACTACGCATCCCTTGCATCCCCTTGCGCAGGAATGTCCACAACCCACAGGCTAGGGAAACTATAGTTTGGTAGATGACTTAGCACAATCCCCGACTGCCATGTCAGTCTTAGAAGTCCTCCAGACTTGTCCCACTCAGTGGAAATCATTATTTTCCGCCTTGGGGGTAGTCGACCCTGTAGATACTCGACTCATCACCTTTGATATTGACAGCGGAGAACCTCGTCTTCCCGCCTTGATCGCTTTTCAAATACCAGTAAAAATACGGAACATCACAGTTCATCGATGTATCATCGATGAAGGTGCATCTACATGCATTATGTMCAAAACAGTATGGCAGAAACTTGGTTCCCCAGAACTCATACCCTCTTCCATCACATTACGAGCTTATGACGGATGACCATCCTCTCCCGAAGGGCTCTTCCAAAACGTCTCTGTTGAACTCGGGGGCAATACTATTCTCATCGACATCGAAGTTATCGATGCCCCACTCGACTATAATATCATGTTCGGTCGTAGCTACATGTACGCTATGAAGGCAGTGGCATCTTCCGTCTTTCGGACAATGATGTTCCCTCACAATGGGAAGATCGTGACCATCGACCAAGTCTCACATTATGATCCTAACCCATCTTCCAACCTCGATAACATTCTTCCCCTCATCCACACAAACCAAGATGCATATCCACTCGTCGAGATGGGTACTGGGATTTTTAAAGATCCATCCTTGTTAGGAATATACCATGGAGCACCACCACTCCTTCATGCTACTAATCAAGTATGTGTCATCTCATCTAACGTAACTCACACAGAGAATGTTATTCCTCCTCAGGAGGCTTCAGTCATTCCTGACGTCCCAATAGTCGCAGAACCACTCCCGCCGGAGCCTCCTGCGCACTCGTCGACCCCAACAGTCCACGAATCCACATCCCCTCAGGGGCATAGTCCCATTTGGGAGACAATTCCCCAACCCCTCACTCAAATTCCCTTCTTTTACCCTCCACCAGGTATAGAATATTTTCAGGTAGCCGCCACGCCCACACTACCCAATATGGTGTTAGCAATCCCATTTTGGTACTTACACCCACCAGAGATGGTCCCTCGACCATCCCTTCCCCCACAGGAAGGAATCCCCATGACGATTCCTGTCCTTACCCCCACTACCACCATACTCACTAACCCCCCTGCTACAGCTGGGGGTAGGAGGAAGAAGAAGGAGCCCACTGCTCCACTTCCTCCATGCATCCCACCACTTTGCGCACTATGTGAAAAAGAGGGCCACCAAACCAACAACTGTCCATCACTACCTAAATTACGGAATTTGATCCCCCCCAATCAAACTCCCACAACACCCGTCACTACTGCTAGTCCCACTACTACCACCAACCCTTCCAGTAGTAAAGGGTTGAGGAACAAATATGCTTGTGCTATATGTTCAGAGTATGGCCATTACACCCATCATTGCCCAGCACTGCCGCGCTTTCGGTAGACATTGGCGGCTGTACGCCAGAACTTCCAGAACAACCCACGCCCTACTATGTCCTCTTCAAATATCACTGACATTCGCTATGTCACCACTTCAGTCAATGAACGTATGAGATGCCCTTTCTCTCTCTGTAATTCATTAGCTCATTTTACATACCAATGTCCTATGATCCTTGAATACAGGCAATGTCAATTGGCCCTGCTTCACCAACCCGCAGAGGCAATAATTGACATTACCTCGTCACTAGAGGATCTTCATGTCATTTCTCCCGAGCCCAAGGCACTCCCAACACCTCCATGGTTCTTAAACGACGTCTCTGAGGATTTACCCCGCAACCCCTCCAAATCTCCTTCTCATTCCCCTATGGACACTCTTCACCCAACCACCACGGGTACCCCTCAGTACTTCAATATATGGTTTATGTCGAGTGAACCCTCCCCATCTCCTAGCATTGTCCTCCCTGCTTCTTCATTAGGGCGCAACCACACTGGCACCGAGATCACTCCTCACGACCCCTTGTATTCCCGACGTTTCCAATGCGACGAGGAAATAATTGAAGAGATAAACCACCCAGACTCTCCCTGGGATGCGCTACATCACCGCACACTCTTCTCTCTACAGGAAGCCCCCATGCCTCCTAACCAAAACCCCATTTACACAATCGAAACCAAAGATTTTATCCCATCCAGGCCTATCGATTGGTTCAACAATCCCATTCCTTCCCCCAATGCTTTTGAAGAAGGTAATATGGCTAACATTTCCCCCACCATCAAAATCGACATTTCCATTAAAAATGGCATCGTCGAAGAAATCATCATTGGAGATGCTTGCACTCCTCAGGAAATCACCACATATAAAGCCCTCTTCCAGGAATATAGGGATATTTTTTCCTGGTCATACACGGAAATGCCTAGCCTCGATCCCTCTATTGTCGAGCATCGCATCGACACCTGGCCTAACATCACACCAGTTCACCAAAAACAGTGACCTCTACACCCATCCAAAGCCGCAGCTATCAAAGTCGAAATTGACAAATTACGTACAGCCGGGTTTATTTACCCCATCGCTTACACTTCATGGGTTTCCAACCCTGTACCCATCGACAAAAAACAGGGCACTATCCGCGTTTTCACAGACTTTCACGATCTCAATAACGCATGTCCAAAGGACAACTTTCCAACGCCTTTCATCAATCAAATTATCGACGACTGCGTCGGCCATGAGGCTCTCTCCTTTATGGACGGATTCTCTGGCTATAACCAAATTCAAATCCACCCAGCCGATCAGTATAAAACTGCATTCACTACCCCATGGGGTACCTTTGCATATCGTGTCATGCCTTTCATCTTAAAGAATGCCGGCGCAACTTTCCAGTGGGCGATGACATGCATCTTCCACGATCTGGCTAACATCATCCTCGCCTACCTGGACGACCTCACAACTCGTTCCAATAAATGCACCCAACACCTCGATGATTTACGAATCATCTTTCAACGGTGTCGTCAGTACAACATCTGCTTGAATCCTCTCAAGTGTGTGTTCTGTGTCACCGTCGGGCGCCTCCTCAGTTTTATTGTTTCCCAAATCGGTATTACCGTGGACCCCCTCAAAGTCCAAGCTATCACTGAACTTCCACTCACCATTCCGAGAGCCCAAGGTGTCCATTTTTCAAACCGTCTTCAGCCACGGGATCAGCATCCCGTCACCTACATCACAACAGTCCCTGGGTCACTTTTCATCCTGAGCCCCTGGGGCACCTTTTTTTCATATCATGGTCAGGTACGCATGC
>ML784142.1:522219-533446 GCA_009831015.1 Picea engelmannii | reverse complement strand
TTACCTGCACCTCCGCAGTATCATGAACCCTTCATTTCATCCACAATCAGTTTGCCCATCTGCGAACCTACCTTCATTTCACCTACCTCATACAGAAACTCACCAATGGGGCCCCCACCCTTCATCAGTCTTCCAAGCACATTTTTCCCTACGTGGGCCACCCATATCACACTGGGGCACCCGTTTCTGTATCTGTACATTTCTCCCCAATTATTTTTTATTTATTGTACAAACGCCTTTATTTCCAGTCATTATATTCTCTCTTTTTTTCGTCACTTTTGGCGACTTGCTTCCTTTTGGCCACATGCAACCCATGTCACCCTTGGTTGGAGCATTACTTATCATCTACCCTTGCCGGCATTGTCCATCTCTTCAAAGTACCCCACCGGTCACTTACCTCTACCCTCTGAATTTGTTCACTTTGTCCCGCCTCTGGCACAACTTATTACCAGTCTTTTCATCCCCCTGACACTCGACCTCGTTACACGGTTGTGGCCACTTTTGATCTCATACATCCTCCAACCAATGGCAGTCTTGAGTCTTCCCACTTCTTGACTTCGTCCATGTACCTCTGCCACTTCCTCCCCTCAGTAGATTCCACGAAGCCCTTTTCTTCTGGGAGTTGCGTTCCCCTTTTGTCGACATCAGCACAATTTTTCGGAAGGGCGACAGTATCTTGATTCTCATTCTCCACTTAATGAGAGATCTCAGACGGCACAGGGTGAAACACCATTGCTCCCTACTATCATTGACCCTCGTAACATTCGACGCCAACACCTTCTCATGTTATGGTGGGTCTTACTTTGTGACTATTGCAGTTAGTTCTTTTATTTTCCGAAGACCTCTGAACTTGGCAGGGCTATCAATGCCCACCTCATCGCTGCTACTTATTACCGCGATCAATGCCTATTGTTC
Source organism: Picea engelmannii (assembly GCA_009831015.1). NCBI lineage: Eukaryota > Viridiplantae > Streptophyta > Pinopsida > Pinales > Pinaceae > Picea > Picea engelmannii. The sequence continues at coordinate 532,531 of ML784142.1, read as the reverse complement.
AGAGTATGTTCCTTTGCAGAATTGTCTTCTGCCTTTATCATCACCACCCCCGAGGGCGCTACAGTTGTCTACACCAACACTTCAGTCATCTTTTTTCAGAGTTACATCAACACAAGCATGGGGCATGCCTGCCTCGTTTGTACATAGTTTTCTATTTTTTGCACCTCATAGAAGGTCGGGTCCTACCGGTTCCTTTTTTCTCCAACAGATCACTCTGAACGATCCCACTATTGCTCTATCTTACAACAACATTCTCAGTAGAAGAAACATTGATGGATTTCGGCTATACGTATGCTCCTAACCTCATCCATCAGGGGGCATCTGTTATCACTGAAATTTCGTCCGCACATGGCGACAAGAACTCAACATCGTCAAACAATAATGAAGTCATTCATGGCCCTGAATTAATCTCACAGCATTCCAAAAAGGTAAAAAACTATACAAAGTAGTACAAAATTGAAGAGCGTTTTACATAAGATGGGTGCGCGCGCATATGCGCGGAACAGGAACGTAGAATGCACGCATACGTGCAGAATGCGAGGTTGTTAGTGCAAAAATCCGTGCACCTACTAAACGATGCATTTATGAATGTGGTTGGCCTCCCAACCACTTATGGTTCAGCTCCCAAGCTGATTTGACTTCCAAATCCGGGCTGGATCCGCATGGTGGGCTGGTCAAAGACCTAATAATGCCCTAAATGGCCTCTTTTCACACTACAAAGGAGTTACACAATAACCCAATGCAATGCTATAAAAAGCCATGAATTTACCTCATTTTCTCAAGGAATTTCAAGTAATGTTATGTTGCCTAGATTGTTTTAAGGACTCCATCCTTGACAAGAACACATTGGCACCATTTCATTGAGCAATCCACCTCTCCATTGAGTGGATTTGCAAGGAGTTCTTTCACCACCATTTTCAATTTTCTTGTTGTAAGGAGAGCAAGCTTGTGAGGGTCCAAGAGCCTTACCTTGGAGGAAGAAGGGACTCATAGTCCTCTTTCTTCTTGGTGCTTTGATTTCATCAATAGATCAGCCTAAAAACATTGGTGACATGGGTCGTTTTGTGTTTATTATCTCTATGTCCCTATGCTTATGATTTTTGTGTTTATTAGTTCAATTCTTTCTTATAGTTTTGTTTTTCTTTCTCTAACTCTTTCCTCTACAGCTGTCATGCTCGGCAAGACCCAACTGGGCATGTAAGCACCTCTTATTTTCTCACCAAGGTGACGAAAAGGGTGCAACAACTGGCATGGTTTGTTTAGCATCTGGGTTTGGTTTGGTGTTCCTTCGAACGGATGCCAACTTACTTAAACATGGAGTCGCCAAGTGAATGATAAAGGTTTAGCCTTAACAAGGTGTTCTCTCTTTGTTCACTATCAAAAAATGAAACTTGGAAATGTCGTTCTCTCAGGGGAAAGTGACTACGATTCTCCAATCCTCGGCAACGGTGCCAGAAATATGTTGTTTCAGAGTCTTTACTTAAGGCTACGAAGTATATAGTCTAGGCATCCAGAAGAGGGTAAAAGATATGGAAAGGAGAAAACAACTGGAAGAGAAACTATGGTTGATTTCTAAGTTGTATATGTCTAACTACCACTTGTTCTTGAAAGGTTATATCCCATTCAATGGCTGCCCACGAACGTTCGAGTTCAACCCGGGTGGTTGCAGTTCTTAGGAAAGTATCAAAGAGATTTAAGGAAATGTTGGTTTGGTTTGAGAGGTTGGGTTCTACGTGAGGTTTCCTTGCAACAGGGGCAGTCATTTAAGGGACAAAAATTTAAGAGGTTGTTGCTTTTAAGTTGCTGATTCAATTTTATATTATATGAGAAAAAATCATGTGAAGCCAATTAAATGGTTTAACAAAATCGAAGGTCGTTTTCCGTAACTGAGTTAAAATTTGAAACCAAGTATGAAACGAAAGAAAACATAGAGCTGTCAGACAATGTGAGGCATCAAATCCAGAGGAATCTCACGCTGTAACAAAAGAAGAGAAAGAAAAGAAACACTTTAATGGAGCATAAAATATAGAGATCTAAGTAATCCATAGGTCTTGTACCTGCTAGTAGCCGATACAGAGGAAAAGTTGTAAATAATTAGATAACTAAAACATGATTGCCACAATAGAAGTTGTACTAAATTGCAGTTAAAGCATTCATCAAAGATGTATATAAAAATGACATGAAGTATGAAATAACAAAGGAAAACACATAATTCAATCTTGACGGAATATGGAGTCTTCAATTCGCTTTGTATTAATCCTAGCAAAGGAAATTTTTCTCTATTACAATCTGCCAAAAGAAAAAGCCTCTTGCTTACATAATCAAAGATGTATTTATACCAACATGTGGCGTTACAATTCAATTATTCAAAGAACAAGAGTTACGAGCTAAGCATGTGGAACACTTCACTCGCTATCCCTATTGTTTTCTGCAAACCTTTCACCTCTCCCTGTCGCCTGGCATCCAAAACTTTGAAAATACATGTAATTAAATTATTTTCTTCCCGAAGCTTTACCTTGCCCATGCTCGATACATTTAAGACATCTCTCTACCAGCTGGGCGATAGACTTGGAGGGCTCGACTTGGTTTTTTGCCTCAAATAAGTAACGCTTCTTGTCTAGTTGTGGGATCCTCCCTCCCACCTGTCGATCTTCTGTCATGATGGATAGTAATAGTGAATTCGGCTTAATTATCCATTTTTCAATCTGAGTAATGTCGACTTGAATTACTTGAGAGAGATCGGCTTGATCCCTTTCCATACTTTCTTTGATATCTACCACATGCTTAGCTATGTTGATTTTCTCTAATGTTCTAGTGCTAGCTTCTCTATCAAGCTCTAACAAATTTTTATTTATTGAACCAAAAATTTCTTCACAAGAATCCCTCACCTCTTTGGCCCTTTTCCTGTTTTTGGATATATCATGTTCCCAAGCCGTCAACAGGATATTCCCCCTGGTATGTTCTTTAATGGACAATCTGGAAGTGATGGCTATCTCTTCCTTTGTTGCGGATGTGACAGCTTCTTGGAATGTACTTCGAGCTACCCATGCTTCCCTTTCTCTTAAAGTGAATTGGTCCAGGGATTGGTCTACTAGTTGAACATGATCCTGGATGATTTCTATTTTGGCAAGCAAACTTTGTTGAGTCGTTTCTATTCTCCTTCGGATCTCTGCATCCTGGGTTTGGAATATCGTCATGTCTATGACCTGGCTTTCGGCGAGATCCAACTCAGTCTATAGCTGGTTTATCAATTCCTCCTGTCGCTTAGCCTATGTTTGGCTCTCTTTGACTGACTGCTACATTTTCTCAAGATTAGTCTTGAGTTGCTTGATTTCCTGTTGGTTGACCTCTCTAGCTTGCTCGAGCTCTTTATATGCCTTGTTTCGGGCATTCGTCTCTGATTCTGATAGATGACTCTGCAACTCAATGATCAACCGATCCTTTTGTTTCAATCGGCTCCTTAGGGTCCCAAATGAGTATTGGTTTATGGTGTCATAGGCCCCCAACGTTCCCGCTATCTCGTCAGCGAACTCTTCTTCTTCTAAACCTTTACCGTCTGTCAATATTTTGAATTTTTAGGTCACTGTACCTGCCTGGTGATGTGTTTCTCGTTTCAATATGGCCCTCCTTTTCTTGCTGAAGAAAAACTCGCTAGGGGGAAGCTCTTCGGCGGTGATAGGGGTCAGGTCTTCTATAGATATCGCTCCTGCATCAGGGTCCCCTCTGGAAAACTGTAGGGGTGTGACATACGGGATGGGACTACCAATTTCTGAAGGTATATTCTTCGCACCAGCATCAGTACCTGATTTATTTAGTGTGAGCAACAATCGGTCTCCTACCTGATTTGCGTGCATCTCGATTCTAACCTCGATCTTTCTGTCTGGATTATCTTCCCCTTGGGATATTTCTTCATGGCTTGGGCCTTTAGATTCTTGTTTGAGGGCCTTAGTTTTCTATGTGTTCCCTTCAGCTTCATGTTCATCCGGGCCTGTGCCTGTCAGGCCATCGACCTCTGCTTGTAGAGACCCTGGGGGTTTTGAGATTGTACCTTGCAAAGATTAGAGGAGCCCACTCCTCTGGTGCTCTTGGAACTTATAAAAATTGAACATGTCTACGGACTAGAGGGCTCGAACCCGGTTTAGAACTTCTGAGTAAGTTTTTACCCCTCGGAAAAATTTGTCATGGGGGGAGATTTTGTGCTTGTATCTTCTTAGGCCGGAAATTGCCAAGTGATTGCCCACAATCTTATGTAGATCATTCTTCTTAAACTCGAGGCCCACTAGTCTCATCTATCTCAGGGTTGCAGCCTCTGCTTTAGCATGGCCAAAATCTAATAAAGAATAGGTGCCAATGTGTATGGGAAAAGGTGGCCATAGCTTCTTCTTAACTCCCTTGAGTTCCTTGCCTATCCCACTGAGCACCGTTTGCCTGGAAATCTCATGACACACCAGCTTATTTGGTAAAAACAAAGGTAGGGAATATGGTGGAACTGAGCAACCAAAAACCCTAATATATGAAAATTCTCTTTCAATATACCAGTCTGCTACGTGGCTTAAATCTTCCATGGCTTTATCTGAAATATGGGGGGGTGGTTGCCCGAAGATAGAAATATGCATGGGCACCACTACCCAATTGAAAATATCATATATGAAATCCTTGGATTTATCCTCCCAGATCTTTGAATGGTATTCATGTATAGGTCATTCATTGGTTGGAGACAACTCCAGCTCATTAATGGGAAAGGTGTCAAGAAGCACACAACATCCATTATGTAAGCCAACATAAAAAACGAGGATGTTCTCCCACTTGCCTTTTTCTCTCGGTATTCTGTGATCCGGCTGGCCAGAATATCAGACAAAATCTTGGCCGAATCGATCGTGAAACCCTCATCCACTGTGTGAATCAGCGGCACCCATGGGAGGAAGAAGTGAGCGGTATCCTCCTTCCCATACAGCCTACAGACCATCATTTCTACATACATGAATTGTGGATCCAATGCTAAGATCAAATAGATTCCATTGGAGTCGGCCCTGAAGTTTGCAGGGTCCGAATACCAATCTTTAATAAGGTTAGATAGGCTTTTCCCATACTGCTCGCATTCTTTCCTTTTTAATACTTCTAAGAATTCGGTGTTGTGCGTGGATCTCGGCGTGTGAGACAATTTGTACATTTCCCATATATGTTCTGGCCTAAAAGTCCCAACCGCCACCTTCTGTTCATTGAAAATTGTCCTGGTTGGGATATCTACATGGTCCAGTGCCCATTTTATCATATCACAATACAGGAGGAGGCATGGCCTTGCTGCGATCTCGTGTATCTCAAACTGAGTGACAAATTTATATTTTATGGATATGTCCTCTTTCTCATTACCACTGGAATCATCCAAACAATTGATCATCTCGTGTTGCAAGATGTCAGAGACTTGTGTTCATGTTTTGACAATACTGATGCTCCTGGGTGAAGTATCGGAGATAATATTTGAACCTTGACCTGAACTCTCACCAGTAGTCTTGGGAGTTTTCCTCAAAGCCATAATATAGAACTATGTAATTCGACTTCTTGTCACAGAGAGAGAAAATACTAACAAGGGTTACTTCAGAAAAATGACTCTGCGGAAAACTAGAAAGAATTTCAAACGAACGACGATAATCCTTTCATTTTGTGCACTTAAATTCTATGTGAGTTCTCGCTGACAGAACGTTCAAATCATTAAAGGAAAGATTTTAGAGATAAAATCAGATCTGAGTATCAATCACTTCACATGACCTTCTTATAAATGTCATAAATGTTTTGATGGCCTGACTTGAGAAGAACCCAAAGACGTTTAAAGCTTTGTCTGTAGGTTGTACCGGCATAAAAGTTGATTAAGGCATTAGTCAATCTGGCTTAGTTCGTTTATTAAGTGCTTTTAGTTCTTAATTTCTTTTTTCGGCGTTCGCAACTTCAGAATATTTCTACCCTCAGTTTTGGACCATGAACCCCAGAGATCGCAAAACTTTGATTTGGCGGATTAACATTAATTACCTTTGGTTTTTAATTTATCAAGATTAAAAAAAGGGATCTCGCGACCTCGGGTATCGGGGTTACAAGTATCATATCCCCGAAAGTTATGGCATAAGTAAAGTCTGAATCATGAACTCGTGACGTGATTAGCTTAAGTGATAATCCTTTGTTTAAAACTTTTAATTAATCTTGATTTGGGAAAAACTTTCTAAACTTCGTGAATTCGGGAGTCGGGATTACGAGGGGCGAGAATTCGATAACACTTTGTTGCAGGGAAACACGAATCACAAAATTGCGATGGGCCTTATTAAAATTTAATCACTTTTAGCTTGCACTTAAGCACATTTAAAACAAGTTCTCGGGGTTTGGGAACTCAGGGCTTTAAGTAGGATGGGAAAATATATCTTTATACATCGTGAAATGTCGATTTCCGAGAAACCAAAACAAGTCTCTTAAATAAAGATTATTGTTAAGAGGCGGCTCCATAGCTAAACTTTAGTCTTGAAAAATTTTAGAAAAAGGGGGTTGTTTCAACATAGCCTTTCCTCCTAAAGTGGAGAAAATTAATTTATCATAAATCGGTGACCTATTTTGCAAATTACATTGCTTGTCAAAATCACGGATGCAGAAGTATTAGAAATGTGGAATTTAGGAAGTGTAGCAAAGCGGGAGGATGATTGGTTTAGGCTATCTATACAAGGCTTGAAAATAGATCGTCTTATGTACACCAAGTATAGTTGTGCGAAATGGAGAAGGATTCAGAATAGACTGAGAAAATGCTTGCTCTATTTTCATTCCTTGTCCAGGATTCTATAATTTTGAGCTTTACGCTAAGAATTCATGTCACTTGTGGTTTGGCATTGTTAGAGTTGGTTGCATAGACACTTGTGCGATTGGCAGAGCAATGTTATCAACACTTCCACATAGGTGTATGTTTCACATAACCGGTACTTTGTCTATTTAGCACTTGGTCTATATTCAAATTTTGTGTGGATAACAATTACATCTTCTCTTTCTACATTGTCGCAGTTCTGCATCTCGCATCATGTTTGATAGTGTGTGCTCTATGCATAGTACAGTTACTTGGTTTATTCAATTTTGCATTGGCATTTGTTTTATAGTTCTTCTATATGTGTGGTGCTTCATGCTAAATCAAAGAAAATCAATTTACCATAAATCAGTGACCTATATTGTAAATTATGTCACTTGTCACTATCATGGATGCAAAACTATTGGAAATGTGGAGGTGCAGAAGTGTAGCAATGTGACAGGATGACCCGTGCGGGTTCTCTAAACAAGGCTTAAAAACATATTGTCTTAGGTAGACCAAGTATAGCTATGAACATATAGTGGCACTTCGTGCATCCATGTCTTGAGTACTTTGGTATTGGCATAGGAATATTTCTAGCACAACCAGTGTTGTGTATTTTCAATGCGTGTGCAAAGAATTCATGTCAATTATTATTGTGAAGTTTCACACCTTCTATTGAAAAACATTCATCCAACCTAAAAAGAGGAAAATTAAAAATGATTTTGACTATCAAATTATCAAAGACAAATAGATGGAAGACCTAGGATTACCCTAAATCCAAGAGAAAGATGTCAATCTGCTAAACTGTGTTTACACATATATCAACTACACCATCAAGCAATTTACATATAATAAACACATTTTCTTCCAACTGCTTCTATATGCGTGGTCTTTCCTCCTAAATCAGAGAAAATCAATTCATCATAAATCAATGACCTATTTTGAAAATTATGTCTCTTGTCACAATCACCAATGCAAAAGTATTGGAAATGGGGAGTTGCACAAGTGTAGCAATGTGGGTGGATGACACATGCATGGGTTAAAAATAGATCATCTTATGTAAACCAAGTATACATGCGTGGATTGTGAGAATTCATGCCACTTATGGTCTGGCATTGGTAGATTTGGTTGCATAGACACTTGTACAATTGGCAGAGTGATGTCATTAGCACTTTTGCATATGTGTATGTTGCACAGAGCCGATACTTTGTCTATTTAACACTAGGTCTATACTCAAATCTTATGCAGAGAGATGATACGTTTTCTCTTTTCAGACTGTTTCATTTCTGCATCTCGCATCATGTTTGATAGTGTGCTCTCTATGCATAGTATAGTCACTTGGTTTTATTCAAACTTGCATTAGAATTGGTGTGGTGTTTAAGCAAACCAATCCTCTTTTATCAGTTGTGTTGTTGGATCAAATGGTTGAATGAAATATTCTTGATGTGCATCATATATGCGAAAAAAAAAATTAGTGCTTTCTTATTATTTTTCTTTTTCAGGGGTGGATTAAATTGGTCAAGAGCTATTTCAGAAATTATATATATGGAAAAGAAATCAAAGATAAACAAAGACAAAAACAAGGAATGTTGTTTCGAGATTGTTTTTTTTTCCTAGTTGTTGGATATCGTAGTCATAGCTTAAGCATCATTTGAATGACATAAACTTAACAAAAGCATGTTTTCCTATTATTGTTACATATTTAGGAAGTTTGTGTTTCGGTGTTGGATTAAGAAATTGTGTCGGGCATTGCAAGTAGCTGATATAGTAGATATTTTGGTCGCGGAGAAAATAAAATATTGGCAACTTGCATTGTGTTTGCATCTCACTTCCATCGACATGCATTGTTGTTTGACTTGTTCAATGTGTATTACATTGAAACAATCACCAGTGTTTAAAAAGAGAACAGGGAAAATAAATAAACGTGGAACAATAATTATAGAGGTGCATTTTTCTAATTTTATTTGCGTACTATTCATTTGTTGTTTGTTAATATTGTGTATTTCATGCAATTTTGTAACATCCCGCTCTGGCGCACTGAGAAAACTTATCTTTGAGGACACTTGCTCGCAAGTGATCTGGACTTTTATGATGTTAAACTATTTATCCTTGATTATGATGCGTTATGATAGATGACATGATGTTTTTACTACTTGGATGTAGACAGGTGTTGCTGACTCAGTTTCATTGAGTGTGCAGGGTTTTGGACCTTGAGGATGCAGAGGCATCGGTGGAGCCCCTTGGACTCTGGATTGAGTCAGGGAGTGTGCTTTTGAGTTTATTTATTTACTATGATATTTCATTTGATTTGATGATATGATATTGACATGTTCTGACACAATTGTTGATGATGTAGGTTGACAATAGCTTGCCGAACGGACTCACATATGGAGTAAAGGGGCCACACACGATTCCAGAGAGGTTGAGGGAGAGGGGTGGACAACAGCCCTACCACCGCCTACTAGCACTCCCGCCGTGGCTTGAACTGTAGGTTAACGATTACCTAGTTCGAGAGGATCCACGATGCCGTGAGGGAAGACTGCGACAGTCGCTCACGATGATTCTAAGGGGCATGCAATAAGGCGGGGGCCTTATTCCTTAGAGCCCTTAGTCTTCCACAAGTTCACCTGGCGGAGTGTTGACTCTAGGGGTTATAGATGTCTACCAATCAGTCTCGTTGGTGAGTGGCACCCTTGGAGCACGTGGTGCATCCTGAAGGGCACGTCACACAAAAGAAACACAAGAAGCGAGTGGAACCCTTGGAGCACGTGGTGCATCCTGAAGGGCACGTCATGCAAAGGAAATGAACGAGGCGAGTGGCACCCTTGGAGCACGTGGTGCATCCTGAAGGGAATGTTGCATAGATGTGGATGAAGGAAACAAACCTAAATATCCCTAAGACATTAACGCCTTAAGAAATTCTTAAACAACTTCCCTAACCCAGTGTCGCCCAATTCAGAATCTAAGTACTAAGTCTAAAACTTTTAGGGTAAAATTCTAGTCTAACCTTAAGAACAGACCCTGGAATAAAAATAACAAATTAAACAAAAACCCACCTAAGTAATAGTTGGGTCTTCAGAAAATTCTTGGGGCGATGACGAGTGTAAGATTTAAAGTAAATCTAAGAGTTTTAAAATTTTACAAAGAAGAAATTAATTCCTAACTTGTGGAAGAATGACATCACCTATGTAATATAACATGAAGAAATTTCCAAAAAAAACTAAGACCATATTTATATTTCATTACTTCCTCTTCATATGCATATGTGAGAATGACATCACCTATGTAGTATAACATAAAGAAAATTCCAAAAAAAAAAAACTAAGACCATTATCCTCTCATTATCCCTGTCTACATTATTAAACTATCATCCATCACCTTAATCTCCCAGTATCCATTTCCCATTTACTTGTCCATTTCACATTATTAAATCACCATCCATCACCTTAATTGCTCATTATTCCTCTTTTATGTTATACATCTACATTTCCCATATAC